>JBANCV010000425.1:0-39198 GCA_037040105.1 Amiota albilabris | reverse complement strand
AAGGTAGGCAACACATCCAACCAATAAGAATTCAAGTCAACCATAGTTTTCTTGGGATAATTTTTTTTTTTTTTTTTAATTTTCCATTTTCTTCTTCTGAGTTTATTGTTTTCTGTTATTTGCGGTCTCATTTAAGCTGGATAAATTATTGAACATATTCATATGAAGAATTTAATTTAAGAGTTTCCTATTCATCGTTTTTTTTTTAACTGTTGATTGTTTTTAATATTCAATTTGAATGCATGATAAAGTTATAATAGAGGGGAATAAGTATCCAGTTGTAATTTATTAAAGCCTCGCGTTAAAGGTAGGCAACACATCCAACCAATAAGAATTCAAGTCAACCATAGTTTTCTTGGGATAATTTTTTTTTTTTTTTTTTAATTTTCCATTTTCTTCTGAGTTTATTGTTTTCTGTTATTTGCGGTCTCATTTAAGCTGGATAAATTATTGAACATTATTCATATGAAGAATTTAATTTAAGAGTTTCCTATTCAATGTTTTTTTTTTTAACTCTGTTGATTGTTTTTAATATTCAATTTGAATGCATGATAAAGTTATAATAGAGGGGAATAAGTATCCAATTGTAATTTATTAAAGCCTCGCGTTAAAGCTAGGCAACACATCCAACCTATAAGTTTCTTTTCTTTCTTTTAATTTTGCTAATTTTTTTTCTAGTGATAATTTTTATTTCTTAATCACGTTTTATTTATTATTTTCTTTTACTTGCGGTCTCAATAAAGCTGGATAAAGTGTTCAATATATTCGTGTGAAGAATTTAATTAAATTCTTAATTCCCTCTTAGTAGACGAGGGGTACTATTAATATGTCATCAATAGCAAATAATAAAAAACATTTTTAAATAAAAACGGCTTTATTGTTTTTCAAAATGTTCACCATGATGATCAATGCACTTTTGCATTCGTTCAAACCATTTGTCTTGGCAGTTTTGCCATTCCTCTTCAGACACTTTCAAAAAGATGGTTTTTGAACTCTTCAATTGGTTCTTTGGCGCTTGTAAATCGTTGACCACGCAGTTTACCTTTAATATTCGGTAACAAGAAGAGGTTATTGGGTGCCAAATTAGGACTGTACGGAGGATGAGTCATCAATTCCATGTTTTGACTGCTCCAAAATTCACCTGTTTGACGAGATGTGTGAGAGCTCGCATTGTCATGATGCGGAATGATTCGTCTTTGGCGGTTGGTTTTGAGAATTTCTCTGAAGACTTTCCGGCAATCAAATGGTCGTGTACCACTCAGAATTGACCATCCTAAGTTGCTCAAGCAGAACAGTGGCCGCATGAACCATTCGGCCGAAGAAACGGGCGACCATTTGCCTCGAAGTTCTTCGAGCGCGAACAACTTTTGTTGCTTTTGGCTAGTCTTGGAACGTCCATACGGTCGATTGCTGTTTTGTTTCGGGTTCATACGTCACCTGTCACTATTTTATACGGGACTTTTAAAGCACCATGGTTGAACTTTTTAAGCTTTTCCTTACACCAATTGACGCAAACCTTTTTTTGAGCTATTGATAAATTATGGGGCATCCAACGAATGACAATTTTTTTAACAACTAAGTGTTCATGCAAAATGCAAATGTATTGAAGTGGAACTATAACAAGGATACCTCTATATCACGATATGTCACATGATGATCTTGCATTATCAGTTCTTGCACTGTGGTTTTTGATGATGCTTTATCGCCATACAAAGAACTGAGTTCATCAACACATTCTTGTTGAGATAGTCCAAGTCGAAAGTTGTGAAAAATTTTCCAACGAAAACTTTCTCTTGAAATTCTCATTTATGGTCTTGCCCGATTTTAGCTGTTGCCAGATCCCGAAATATAAATAGGACCCTAAGTATTGGAGCATTTTATAACCAGCTTTCGATGTTTTATCAATAGTTTTAATATCAATGCATTTTAGACCATGAGTTATTAAAATTGTTTTAACCTCGTCATTACGCAACTTATCTAGCCCAGAAAGAACGAATTTATATGGTTTTGTTTTTTTTGTTTTCATAAGAGAAAAACTCACAACTATCGCTTTTAAGATGATTGCAAATAGTTTTGTAGCAGTTGATGTTATTAACAAATATCTTTATGCCAATAGATATAGTTTTAATAAGTATAATAAGAATCTCCTTTTACTTTTTTAAGCATATCGTCTATATATTAAACACAGTAATATGTGGAATTTTCGCACTAGATGAGATTGGAGGTGATGAGTCATCATCTACCTGATCAGTAATTGGATCTTCTGCAGAGGTTTCATTGTCTAAAATAGTTGAACGAAAATAATTTGTATAACAATTATCTGTATTAGAAACCGTTTTGTGTTGAGAGCAAGATCTTGATCTAAACTCAGACGACCTTGTGATTAGAAAGGAAGATCTGTTGCTATTGTCAGTAGAGACAAACAAGAAATATGCGTTTATCGTTGCCTTTGTTTGCGGCTTTTGGCTAAGTTTTTGAGCAGACAACATACTATATTATTAATTTTATTTTTCCCTATTATTATTATTTATTGAATTTTATATATCATGAATATTTAAGCACTACTCACGTCTTCACTGTTCGAGAGTTCGCTGATGATCGGTGATACCAAGAGGCAAGAGAAACTTTTTACTATCTTTTCAAATCCATTTACTGCAATTGTCGATGATTCGGGTTTATTAACTTGCAATGCAACACAACACTACATGAAAAGTTTAATAGTGTCGAGCTCCATGGGTTATAGTCCAAGTCGAATTACCCTGCCATCCGTCAACTTGCTCTAAATATGATGTTAATGTTTGGTAGCACTTGTGCGTCTAGTTATTTTCATGAATACGTTATAAATTGTGAAGTCGAAATCAAGGAATCGCATGACTGAAAATAGTTTTCACATTGCGACTTAAAATTTTCAAGTGCAATTTGACAAATCAAATAACGAAAAGCAAGGACAGTCTTCCCATTGATAAAATATACAAACTACTTATAAAAATAAATAATAATAATAATAAATATACATATAACGCTATGATATTATTGAAGTATTTGAACACCTTTTTATTTCATACTTGTTTAGTGTGGTCCGTATCCGTAAGAATACAGGGAATCCATATGTCCAGATTTACGATAAAAACTATGCGTTTCAAATGATCATGAACGGTCGAATTTCAAACATTTAATCTTTCAGCGATCTCAAGAGTTATTATTCGCTGGTTTGCTTGAATTAATTGCCTTTATTCTATCTTTATCAGCTTTAACTGGCCTTTCAAATCGTGGTGCGTCTTCAACATCAAAATTGTTGGATCGAAATTTTGCAAACTAGTTTTGAAACTAGCATACTGTCAACACATTCTCTCCATACACATCGATTCATTTTTTTGTTGTTTCAACAGCATTTTTACCTTTTTGAAAGTAAAACAGTAGAATATATCGAAAATGTGCTTTCCAATTTCCATATTTAATAGAGCACCAACCAAAAACTATTGTTTCTAATCGTTTTTTTTATGCAAGCATTACCAGATGATCTGTCAAAATATATGTAGTGAATTGCGGCTTAAGAAGAAGATGATGCATACCAGCTCACCATCTCTAATTACATTATAACATAATCCTCATCAAATAATGCCGCTGTCTGAAAGATGGACTGATTCAGACAAATTTAAGAAAAATAAAACACTATTTTGAGTGCAAGCAAGTGCTCTTCCATCGGCAATCGCAATAGTAGCAAAACAAGAATCATGCTTGGCGATATGATACACAAATGGTTCGATCCCGATTTGGTGAAATTTTATATCAAATGACATTTAAACGATTTATTTACAAAAGTAATTTTTTGTTGAATAGTTGGATTTGGAGCTTATACTAAGAAACAAAACAATAAACTTGGATGGGTATGGAAGAATTTGAACGAATCAATTCTAAAACAGGAATAGGACTGGAATACAATGTGAGCCGCTGTCCAAATGATTTGCTTGATTCTGGTTCATCCATCCAAACATCACACCACCGACCAACAAAAGAGCATAAAGTAATTAGAATTATCTTTTATTTGCTTGTTTTGAGTCAAGTTATTATCAAGAGGCCACTTTATGAGCATGAGCATGATGTGCATATATACAATAAGGTCTCACTTTCCATGCTCAAAGTTTGATAATATGAAGATATTGAGGAAATGAAATTTACAGTTCCATGAAGCAGTATATATTTGGCATTAAGAACTATGTAGTCCTAACTCTATTATTTGTTTTTAAGCTATAATAATAGTATAAATCAATAATTGGATATTACACAAACTCGTCTTTCACTTCTATTAAAATATATAAAATAAACTACTTTAGATTAGGTCGAAATAAGTTATTTGAAAATGATGTAAATCACTTTGATGAGTGCTTCATAGATGGAGACGATTTTGCTGAACTTGTTGATAATGAATCATTATCATCATCATCAGTACTTCCTTCTCTTCTTTGCTCTAGGTGCCTTAATGATTTTACCATTAAAACAGATAAATTGCTCAAGTTCTTGCTTTAAAAACTTTAATTGCATAAATATGATAATAAAGATCGAATCTGATTTCTTAGCAATCAAATGAAGTACATTTTTTTAATCCTAGAAAGATAATCATGCGATTGATGGAGAACAACTGCCGTTTCATTATTAACTCACACAAACTTTACTTTTTAAAAATTATACTTTTCACAATAGTGTGACAAAAAAATATCTCAAATCTCGTACATAGAACTGTGCGATCGTGAACGTATAAAGTGGTGTCAAATGAAAATGTCCAGTGAAACAAGAATGTAAGTGCTTCAAACTGAGTATACACTGCTGATCAACTGATTGGGTTCAACAATTATTAAATAAAAACAAAAAAGGCAATATCGCTTAAACCAACGAGAATTGTGGAAAAGTCTATTGTAGTACAGTTTTGTATACTATTATGTAACCTGCACAGGTGTGGATGCGACTTAAACGAAACTCCTCGTACCTCAGATCATGAAAGTAACAGTTATAATCGTTCAGACCACCTATGGTGACTTTCTTTTCATCGGAAAACACGTCTGTTTGCTTCATGTCATATGCGTACAGCTTTACGGACATCATTGAGAGATGGTTTTTTCCTTACTTTTAGTCTCTTCAAATGATGAATTCAATTACTGGGAAAACATCTAAAAAGCCAACTAATTTACGATTTCTATTATTATTCAATATTTTAAATATAATTGCTTTTTCTTCAGATTCGGACTTTCTTCTGAGAATACCCGTAAGTTGGCAAGCCTGCTTCTGTGCCTGCCACTAGTAGAAGTGTTAAAAAGTTATTATTTTGGTGAAGAAAATTGCCGTTAATAACACTGGATTGCTGGATATCAATTAAAAAAAAAAAGGAAAGTCATGCCCTCTTCATAGTAATTGTAATACACACACATATGCATTCATGAATATATTGCCACCACTCAAGAATCAAATGAATACTCACTGCAGTTTTCTGATATGCACCCACACAACAAAAGTAATAAGACCACATACATATGTACGCTCATAGCAAGGAACCACGGTCAGTCGAATTCATATACATGGAAAAATAATTTCGTAAAAGAAAATATTCTTACCATTTACTAAATGGAATCACCTATTAAAATAATTATTAATTACCACCACAAACACAACCAAATACAAATGAAACTAATAAACACAAATATTTTAGATATTCAACGAATTTTTATTGAACTTTCTTTTCCATGTAATCTTTCATTACAAGTAAAGTTGATGCTCTGATCGAACCGCGCTTCAAGCAGACGTCACCTTCATCTGTAATCGCAAAGTTTTCGCCTTCCAGTTGTTGAAGCATCATCAGACCGATTTCTTGATCTTCTAGGCTGCCATTTTCGAAAAATTCAAATACTTTCCGAACTAATGCTTTGTCGCCCGGATTCGGCAGTTCCTTAATGCCAATGTCTTCGTTGCAATAGACCAAGGGGATTTTATCTACCACTTTTTTCTTCTTCTGATATTTCCGCAACTCCGCAGCAAAATGACATAACTTAATGATGAGCACGGGATTTTCAGTACGTTCTGCCATTCTAGTGAAGTATATTTTTTACAGCAACTTTCACGCAGAAATGATAAATGCTAATGAAATAATATTTGACAGTGATGTAAAGACTTGCCAAAGTTTGTCAGTGTTGGGTAAACA
This sequence comes from Amiota albilabris, assembly GCA_037040105.1. Lineage (NCBI taxonomy): Eukaryota > Metazoa > Arthropoda > Insecta > Diptera > Drosophilidae > Amiota > Amiota albilabris. Next base: position 33,008 of record JBANCV010000425.1, on the reverse strand, counting down.
TCATAAGCAGAGTTGCCAGGCAAAGTGGGTGAACTACTTATGTAGTATTGTTCGTTGTTGGAAAAACTTGATTGTCGGTGAAATTTGAATTCTAATTGAATTCAGAAAATAAATAATATTGAATACAATAGTAGTATATGATGATTATGGACACTTCATACATCCATCGATAGCCTTTGTATGAAAAACTGCAATGTTTAAGATATTCAAATGAAACATTACAAAGTCATTTAAAATAACTATTTAAATATCTTTGTTTTTATTATACTCATTACAATCGCTATATCAATGTAATATGCAATGACATTTGGTTTCACTATCTATCATATAAGATAGCAACCTTCTAATAGATAAGCCTGTATTTGGTACGCATCATCCTTACTTAAGAGTTCCGTCTAAATAGTATTGTAATTTCTATTAAACAGATGGATTGTTCTACTCAAATTATTGGCTACTCAGAATAGAATCTTAGTCATTCAAACATTTGAGTGGAAAAATCCGGGAGTCATGGGTGATTGAGTGTTTGAGACAACAATGTATTTTTGTCTTGCGAAACGAAGCGACGGGAATATTTTTGAATTCAGAACAATTGGAAACGGGGAATTATGAGCATGTGGAAGCAGTGTATAAAAGACACGGGAAAAAGACAACTGAAAAGGAAAAAAAAATTATGATGAAACACCCGATGAAGAAATGAGAATGACTGCAAGTGATTCTTTCAGTTTTAATACATTGTTCGTCTCCACTCATATCCAAATTAGAAAAACGGCAGGAGCCCTACAACAGGTTCAATGAAAAGTTTTCATTTCTGACCAAAATGCGTGAATTGTCAACACCATCCCTTTCGAAGAAGATATTTTCTTGGAAAAAATGTATCCTAATGATTTAGTTCAAGAACAGATATATTTTGAATGAGACATTTTTTCTGAAAGAATTTTGATAAAACCAGATTCTGGATCATTGGAAAGTCTATTTTCGTTCATGCGAAAACAGAATTGGCTAAGCGTTTGCACAAACTTGAATATATCAATTCCCATGGGTCTATGAACACCGGCGAAAAATTGTTCGGCTGAGAGAAGCTTTCCTTGCTTAAAACGGGTGAAAAATTATCTAAGATCTACTACCTAAAGCCAAGAAAATTTAAACGCCTTAACTCTTTTGTTCAATTGAAAACATATACTCATGTATTATTTTTAAACTATTAGTATGTGCAATAAAAATTATTGAATATCGTTTTACGAATTTTTTCCTCCAATTTTTCATTTGCTGTGCATTGTCCCGATATGTCTATTAATAGGCGGCAATATAATAAGAAAGATTAGTTTCTTTTTATTTCCGGTTGGTTAATCACGTGTTATTGAAAGTGATTGTGCAGAGTTCATCAAGAAATATACAATCAGATTTAAAATAGTGAGTATTAATTAAAAATTATATTTATTGAAATTCTAATCGTTCTTACTATTGAAGAAATGTCGAATTTCATTTATGCAAGACATGAGTTTGAAATTTGGAGAAAGTTGCTTTAAACCTCTCCCGGCTTTCCATATATACATCGCTAGATCGATAATTAAAAGTCATACTCTTTGGAAAGGGAACATAGGAATAAGATATACCTATGTCCCATATAACGTTGGCAATGCTTTCCGGAAAAATTCTTTTGTGTTGCTGCCAAAAAAAAAAAATGTTTCGTTAAAGGTAGCTTCTAGGAATGGTGTTGTCAATTTTAAGGCTTATGTTGTTGTTGTTCCACGAATGGATTCTTTCATGAAAGGTATGCTCATTTTTTCATGCACATCTCTGTTGGGTATGGAAAAAATTGAAATTTGAAGAAGTGCTCGACTCTTTGCAAGTGATATGTTCAGTCTATATAATTCCATAGTTTTTGGCATAACGTCGTTGAGATTTTCATAAATTTTTGAATAATAATCTTCATAGAGAACAATAAATATTACTAAAAATGATTGTTTTTTCGAAAATGTGCCAAAAATTGTTTTAACAATAAAAATAATGTTAAAAGGCTGTAATAATCATAATTTGTTTTTACTTAATTTTTTTTTTTTTGCTTTCTTTATTTATTTATTTATTGAATCACTTTGTGTCCAACACAAAACATAGCAATAATTTAGAAATCTTAAAGCTAAGTACTAATCGACTTATCCTAGCTCCTTTTGTGGTGTCCTGAAAAAGCTTTTATATATTGCGTGAGACTCTCAGTGTTATGGGGCAGGGGAGTCATTATGATGTAGGTGCATGTCGTTGCTAGTCTGTGAGGGTGAACGAGCTAGTGGGTTAGGATGTTGCGAGAGTATGAGATGATATTTCTGCTTCAGTTGGGCCATGCTCTTTGGATAACTTCAACATTACTTGGGGTTGCGTTTCCCCAAAACTGGGCTTCTTTAAGATGTTATATAATGAAATTTTTAGATTGAGGCTTCGATCAGATCTTGGATATAAGAGCCAGTGAACTGGGCTTCTAATTTTAATTTGTTTTTTTTTGCTCCACTATTTTTCTGTAACTTAGATTGAATTCACATGCTGAAATTTGTTCGGATTGACTCTTAGATGCTAATTGTCCATCCAATCAAATACAAGTAGCAAGTGATCGCTTAGCTCTTTCGAGGTTTTTTTGGGCAGCGTGAGCGACTTATAATTGCAGTTTCATCTGCAAAGGTTGATGTCATGAGACGGTAAGTATAAGAGTGGGCCGAGACCACTGCTTTATGGAACGCCAGCATTTATGGAATGCTCCATCATTCCATACTCGATCGAAAGCTTGAGCAACGTCAATGCATATGGCTGAGCAGTATTCTCGGTGTTCAATTGATTTCCATAGTGATTTCTGTAGTGATACAGATCACTTGCTCGTTTGTGCCGTGTTTTGATACAAAACGAAATTTATGTGTGTTGAAATATATTGCTTGGGCTTATACGTGGTATGAGCTTCTTGATAAAATTTGTTTTAAATAATTTTGACAGCATCGGAAGCATGGGGACACCATTGATTTGTATTTACCTGTCTTAGGGAACTTAATTATAACTTATACCAAAGAGCTGGAAACTAACCCACTTTGGGTACTGCGTGCAATAGCATTACAAAAAATGATATTACGCAGATTGGTAGCTCAATAATGAGACGTTGGTGAAAAGTTCTCAATGTAGTTCCTTTGGATTCTACGTGCTTCAATCTTCAGTGAATATCATAAGTGTCTTTCAACAGCTTTGATTTTTTTTAGCGATACTGGAAATTTACTGATCTGCCAGCTAGTGTTTTTCTGAGTCTTGGCGTTCAATTTCCGTGTTAGTTAACACAATAGGTTCCCTGGTTCCAGGGGATGTATTCAGGTGCCTTGGTAACAGCAGCGCCCACAATGGTTGAGTTGGTTGAAATGGTTAAATTCAATTCATAGTTTTTTTTTTTATTGAATAGTTAATTAATTATAATTATACACAAGTTAAAAAAAATAAAAAATAACAAAAATATTATCTCTCTGGTATTAATTAATTTTCTTATGAATATACAAAATTATTTGAAAATCTTTGGTAATATTTCTCTCTGACACAAAACATAAATGCTTAAATCACAGGTGATATTGAGTGTTTGAAACTAAATATATTTTTTTTTTTTATAACAAAAATAATAGAGAAATGAAACCGGTTCCATGTTTTTGTTTTTCTCATGTTTTTAACTAACTGTCAGGACTTAATGTTAGTTAAGTTTTTCATTAGACAGTAATATTTCCGCAAACTAAGATTTGTAAAAAGGAATGGTGCATAGAAGAAGAACTAGCAAGAAGGCAAACAAACAAATAAATTAAGGAACGAACAGACAAACAAAAAGAAATAAATAAATAAATAAAACAAACAAACAAATAATTAAGCAAACCGGAAGTGTGGTCAACCTAGTAATGATTCAACATTCACTTCAACCGAGATGGTTTGTACCATCTAAGAATAAAACCTACATATGATTATGTATAACGTGGGTAGATCAACAAGTATTTTTTAAAATACAATAGATCGAGCTCCTAGAATTGTTAACTTTTTTATTTTTGAAGTTTAGTCCATTACTAATCAGCTGTTGAAGTCTCAGTTATATGGACCACATGGTTTTATTTTTATTGTCAATTCAAGCAACAAACTTTTGTGTATTGGAAAAAATGGAAAAAGGAGTTTTGTGCGGTAATTAAATACTTTTATTTAAAACGCTTACGACCGAAAGTGTTGGAAGAAGTTTATAGCACATCTGCTCCTGCGTTTCCAACTATTTACAATTGGATAAATGAGTTTAAACGTGGCCTTACATCCACAAAAGGTAAAAATCGTTCGGGGGCGTCTACTGGAAGTGAATACCCAAGAAACGATTGAGAAATAACCACGATATCGTTGTGAGTGATCAACACGAATGAAAGTACGTGAGATAATGGAGCGCACTGGCATATCTTAAATTGCAGTGGTTTCAATTTTGCATGAAAAATTGGGTTTGAAAAAAAGTCTTGGCAAAATGGTTGCCGCGTTTGCTCTAAGTAGAGAATAGACGCAATCGTGTGGTCGCCTCTAAAGTTGTTTTGGCGCTGTTCCGTCGCAATCCTGACAAATTTCTTCATCGATACATAACTGTAGATATTAATAATTTCCAGAAACAAAGGAACAGTAAAAACCTTGGATTTTTTGAAGGCGAACGAGTGATGATGGTAAAATCGGCCGGTAAGGTGATGGCCACGGTTTATTCGGGAGGCGCGAAGAAACATCAAAACCGATTAAATTGAGAAAAATGAAAAATAATATCTTTATTATATTATGCGTTGTTGTTGCGTTGGTTTTCAGAATCTTTGAGTTCGAATTTGAATTCATACAACATCCCCAAATTTGGCACCCAGTAATTTCTTTTTATTACCAAATCTAAGAAAAGAGAATATCTTAAATGAAACAAACGCCCATTTTGGAGAACTACGGAAATCCTACCTTTTTGGACGGTTTAAAAAATTTATTGTAGAAAAAAGATTGGAAAAGTGTATAGAACTAGAAGGAGATTATAATAAAAAATAAAAAAAAAAATTCGAAAAAAAATTGTTTTTCTATCTCTTTGTAAGGACTTATTGATCGACCCACGTACATATGTACACAAGTTCTATTGATATTATTTCTTGCTTGGTTACTACAATACATACATATGTACATGGCTGGTGTTCCAGATAATATTGATAATGATAATGGTAATGATAAGGATGATATCACGCTCTATTTTGTGCATTCGTATTTATGCTGTAACAGAAATGGTTCCTGTTGATGTCATTTCCTGCTGATATTATAGTCACTGGTAGAATGAGCTCTAGTACAGGAGTTGGTGTAGGGGGTGGTTGGGTTATTGAGTGAGTAATTCGGTGGAAATGGCGAATGTATTGTTGCTTTATGTCACGCTGCGCACGCGGGTCATACATTAAATAACACATTACTATGTTGTACAAGTTGTATATACTGCCTTTTCTATACCATATAGTGTAGTATGTAGTAAGTATAAAGGAGAGTGGACGATACTGATTCTATTTGTTGATTTCATTGAATCCATAATCACCTTGAGATTGTTTGATAACAACACATATACACATATATAAATCACTGAGAGACTCACGTACATATTCAATTTCTTTGCTTTGGGTAAACACATGGAAACTGGAACCAGGTAAATGAAACTCGGTGCTCTTTTGTATTTTCTAAAAAAACAAACAAACTGAATAAAGACACAGTCACAGGCATCTTTACACATCGTCATCGACAGCGGCATAGAATAAAAATCAGAATTGAGGACAATGCCAGAATGGCAGTGTTTGGCCGGTAATGCGCTTTAATCTAAACTAGTTGCCGTTGTCGTCATCATTGCCATTGTTGACCATTCTTTGGTTGTTTCATTTCTTTCCTTTATTCTTTCATTTCGTTTCTTTAGTTGGTTCGTTTGGCTATGGGAGGACTGCATAATAAAAGACATTGGAAGCATAGAGCAAAAGAAAGCCCAACCATAATGTAGCATGTAGTTATGTATGTATGATATATACAATAGTATGTCAGCATGTAGAGTTCACAAAGAAGATGGAAAATAACAAAAACAAAACAATAATAACAACATATAAAAACTCTAGACTCGAATAGATAAACTTTTAGATACCCTTGTAGAAGTAGGAATAAATTTTTACTAAAATAAACAAAATTATTGAAAAAACTTTCAGATCAGATACTTGACCCACTAGATTCTGTTAACCAATTCAAAATTTTCCAATTTTTTCTAGCTATCTTAATTCTAGTAAAACAGTTTCTACCATTTGTATACTCTTCACGGGAGTGAATAGTATTATAAGTTTGTCATCAAGTTTGTAACACACAGAAGGAAACATCGCAGACTACATAAAATATATACATATATTTGTGATCAGCTCGATGAGACGTGTTGATATAGCCATGTAGTCCCTTAGTTTTTGAGCTGAAATTTTTTACATAGCTTTCTTTTTACCCCGGACAAATCATTTGACGGAACGAGCCGAATCGGCCCTCCCATATAAACCCCAAGTTAAAATTAATGTTCTTTTTAGAAAAACTTTTCTATTTATGTTTCGATCAAACTGAAATTTAGACATTATGAGTTCGTAGTCCATATCCACCAACCATGTAAACTTCATGATAAGGGCTACCAGGTGGGGTACCTCCCATACAGAAAAAACTAGAAAAACTTTTTTGTTTTTTTGAAATTTGGACACAATTACTAGTTTCCGATTAATATTAACCATATAAATTGCAAGATCCTAGGATTACTGGATCGTATAGCTCCCATACAAGAAATGTTTTCTAGGGGCTGCGTGAAGAGTATTACATCTTCGGCATAGTCAAAGATACCCTTCTTTCTGGTTTCTATGGAAGATATATAACATAAGTTTATTGGGGGCTTAGGATTCCTGTTTACCCATAACATGTTTTGAATTGTTACGGAGGGAATAAGTAATCTTAGTTCTTTTAACGATAGTCTCTTAAGTCAATAGAATCTGTTATTGATTTTCTAGCTCTTGCATGTCCAATAAAACATTTCAAATTTCAGCAAAATAAATTGTTTTTCTATTAAGTGTATTCTACCAAAAACGCATTCTAAGATTTTTCGGATACAGCGCACAAATATTTTCTAATTAGCTCTGGACCTAATAGAATCTCAGCACATAGATACATATAAATGAAATTTCAGCAAATCTCTCTGAATTTAAATATTTTGACTGTCGAAAATTCTCAAATCCTTCAGGATCTTTGTTCATGTTTGTACAATCAATCTCAATTTAATACCCAGTACAATATAGTATGGGTATAGGGTGTAAAGAAAAGGTAAATAATTCAAGTAGAAATGTATGAAAAGCTAAAAAAATGACGGTAGATGGATATGGGTTATGGATACGAGTATTGTGTGTATGGTATATTGTCCAGCAAGATGATGGAGAATCGAGACAATGGCATTGATGTTGATGACCAAGTGGTGACTGGGTTTGATTTAACTAGGTACAAGAACGGACTGCATTTCATCCCAGCTCATCTCATTTCGTCTCACCTTGGAGCACTTTAGCTAAGTTTAACTCCACTCAAGTCAAGTCAAGTCAAGTCAAACTGAGATCAGCTGAATTGAGTTGAGTTGACTTGAGTTGACGTGTCGCATGGCTTTACGCTTTACAAAACATGTTATCAGATTTTCTTGGTTTCGCAATGTGCGCTAAGTACATATTTGGCTTCCTGGAATTAAACTCAAAATGGACTGGACAATCACTATTAGGGTGGTGATGCCGATGATGTTGATAGTGGTGATGGTGGTGGTGGTGGTGGTTACTTATATGCTTATATGCTACTTAAATTGGCATTGTCGTTGATGATTGGGCACACGAAAACGAATACAAGTGCGGAATGTGAATGTGGATCCTAGTTTGTTATGGATGTAAGCGTATAACAACCTAATAAAAAGATAATGGTGCTTAACGCATTATTTCATATCCAGTGCGTAATGTTTCAATTGAGACGGATACATCATGCTCGTACCCATAACTTGGTACTTAGTAAGTATATTTCATTTTCTTACAATGGTTTTTCTTTCATTTTATCTACAATATTTGTATCTATCAGTATATTGGTGTGTATGTGTTTGTGTGTGTGCGCGCCAATGTTTATCTATGTGTATTTGTGTGTGTATGTGTGTATGATTATGAACCAAATAAGTGCTTTGTGTATTTGTGATTGTTTATAAGGATGAAGAGTTGCGCAATCATTATGATTGACTGCATTGCAATTGCTTACGTATGGGGGAGTATAATGGCATTGATAAACATAATGATATTGATGCTGTTGCTGATGATGATGCTAAACATAATAATCATGATGATAATAATGTTAGAATACTAAAATAACATAAAAAAATGAAATGAGTCAAACTGGCACCAATAACAGCAGCAATCAAGAATTTGTACAAAAATAAACACGAAACAAAAGCGTCTTCTATTTTCGACTTGACTCGTTTACATTTTATTGTACTTTACAGTGAAATCTATCATACACAAACTTTTCATAATGATTTCCATACAAAATACCATGGTATATGCTAGACATCTGTATGAATGCATTCAGTTGCTTAGCATAACTGAGTACCATTGAATTTCGTACTCACTGTCGGCAACCAGACACAAAATAAATGAGTCTAAAACAAACGATAGGCTCTGAATGTACATTCCTTTAACCGATCCCGAATATTTAATACATTTTAAAATGTTTTGTATACAAAATACATATTTCATCAGCAGCCAAAAACGAATCTCTGGACCAAACAAAAATTAATCTTTCATGTGCTCGTTGATGCCTATAAAATTGGAGATTCTTTCAGAAAAAAAAAAAATTATTTTGTTTTTATATAATACAGGCAATTTCATTACAAGAAATTAAGTTTGATAAAATGAATTTCAAAACACAAATGATCAAACAAAAAAAAAAAAAAAAAACCGGACAAGTGCGAGTCTGACTCGCACACCAAGAATTCCATACCATCATATAAGATTTAGCACTGTGTTTGTACAGGCATATGGACATCTCTGCCAGGCGGACATCTCCCATAGGTGGACGTCTCCTACAGGCGGACATCTCTCGCGGACGGACGATTTCACTGGAATCGTGGGTGACCCGCCCATGGAAGATTTTATATAATAGATTTCTACACAAATCCATTTAGTATATGCCATTTTGAATGCATTCATATGTAGATAATTACTCGTATAGAGAGATGCTTCATATCACAATATGTAACGATTTGTAAAGTATATTTAATTTAATTACATCAGTCCAATACAGGTATTTTTATTTTCTTAATTATTTTAAATTGTATTCACAATGGTTTATGGTTACTGAAGTGCCCGCATATATTTCAATTTTACTGAATATAGGTATGTATGTATTTTCAAAGGGAGTGTAACTGGTGTTCTGGTTGCAAAATAATAAAGTATTGCACACTTTTTGGGGTACCAAAATATATTTCTTTTAATTTTTTACTTTATTTTATTTTTATTATATATTGTTATAGCGGCCATAGAAATGCACACTCTGTTAACTGACTGTCTACCTATTATGAGTCTTGGCTGTTGGCACCATTTAGTTACGGAACCCTAATATTAATGGTTATGGGAACTTTTTATTAAAATCTCATGTTTGAAGCAACAATCGTTGTAAAGCGCTTTCGTGCACCTTAAGTTGATTGATTGTATTGAAATCCCATTTGAAAATCCAAGTGAGTTTGATAAAGACAAGGTTAAAATACAATGCTTGAAACAATTTGTTCCATATTTGCTCTGCCTTGGTCTACCAACTGAAACGGAAACCCGATTTCTTACAATATAGCAAAAACAGAATGGTGATGATCACGTAAGTGTGCGTGCGGTAGTCTCAGGGCCCCTCCTGCATCATCGAGTAAATGACGCAAAAGCATACATATCCTCCCACTTAGCTGCGATTGCGTTGGACTTTTTGGAAGATGGGCCCGTTTTCTCGGGAAACATTTCTTCGAATACATATTGTACATAGATTGTTTGTTGTCGATTCAATGGGTTTGTCGCAGAGATGCAGAGTGACATCAATTAAAGATACCCTTGCGCTAATAAATAAAATATGTTAAGTGAACAACTGTAACAAAATGCTCGGTGTAGGTGTAGGTTCGATTATGGGACATTACACTGTACATATATATCTACACATAAACATGCTCATTTGTTTGTATGTCTGTATGTGCGATTGTATGTATATAATTTAAAATATATATATATATTTTCCCTTTTTAACTGTATGCCAACAACAGCAACAGCAGCAGTAACAACAACATCGTTGGTAAAAGTAGGTACAGGAGCAGAAGCAGTAACCAAAGACATCAAATAGGCAAAAGAAAGCAAGCAGCAAGCAGGACCACATTAAATTGTTCACGTCAAAATATCTCTCACACTTTGCACTCTTCTAAAAACTTTTTTATCTCTCACTTTCACATTCTCTCTGTCATATTTTTATACTCTTCGTATAGTGTATAGTATTATAAGTTTGTCTTGAAGTTTGTAATGTAAAGAAGGAGACATCGTAAACCCCATAAAGTACATAAGTATATAGATTCTTGATCAGCGCAACGAGACCAATTGATATAGCCTTGTCCGTCTGTCTGTCTGTCTGTCTGTCTGTCTGTCTGTCTGTCTGTCCGTCTGTCTGTTTCTCTATATGTATGTATGCAAACAAGTTTCTCAGTTTTTGAGCTAGAAAAGTGAAAGCTTTCTTTTTACCATACGCATCACATTTGTAGAAATCAGACGAATCGAACTACTAGAAGGGGTAGCTCCCATACAAACCCCCTACTCTAACTCATGTTCTTATTCGAAAAACTTTTTTGTTTTTTATGCTATGATCTTGAAATTTGGACACAATAGATTCTAATCCATGTTCATCAACGATATAAATTTCAAGATCCCAGGATTACTGGGTCGCATAGTTCCCATACAAAAAGCTTTTTCTAGTTGCTGCGTGAAGAGCATAGTCAAAGATACCCTTCATTCTGATTTTGTTTATGCTTTCTCTGTAGCATCAGTTTATAAGTTTATTATAGTGTCTGCTGTGCTTCGCTTCGCCTTTATGCCGGTGAGTAGTGAGCGGGCAATGCTTCGTTACATTTATTCAACGTCGGCGCACTGACACTTTCTCTCTTTCTCTCTCTGTATCTATGTGCGTGTGTAGTAACTTTCTCTCTATGCTGCTGCTAGTGCTATTGCTACTGCTGCTATTACTACTGCTTCTGTTGTAGGTATTTGACTGATTCTCTTGTGTATTAGTAAGTAATGGTTGCTGTTACCGTTATAACTGCGTCTGCTGTTGCTTTTGTTGTATATTTTTGTTGTTGTTATTGTTGTCATCGACATCGTTGTGGTCGTCGGAATTTAATCTGTTGCCATTACAAGAATTTGTACTTATAACGACAACGACCATGATGATGATGACAATAACAACAAAACGATAACTTCTTATTCAAAAGCAACGGCGGTTGCATTCATATGCAAAATTTATTATTCAATTGATTATTGATTGATATAAAATGAATGCACCGCAATTGCGCACAAATCTTTAATGCATTTTCAAGTACAAATGTATTTATGTATATTTGTAATACGTAATGCAATATATTTGATGCAAACGTAATATGAGATACAATATTTATAATAATTGACAATCTATTCTCAAAGGTCCTTATAATAACTTATTTAATGGTAGCTATAGCATAACAACCAGAAAAGAATGAACTGCATACAAATCAGGAAATCTGAAGGGCTCCTCAAAGAGTTAACTCTATTTTGTATATTTAATTTGCAATCAGTCCTTAAAGGTCTTCTGTGTAAGTTATTCAATAACAAACACAATTCCGGAAATCTGAATAGCATGCCAAAGGAGATGGTGATCCCATTAGAGTTAACTGATATACGGAGTAGAATCCAATAGCGCTATAGCATCATCATATTGGTTAGCATTACTTCTTCTTTCAAATTTTCAATAATTTTTTATTGAGATTGGTAAATGTTGGAGAATGAAAGCTTAGATGGGAAGCTGTGAAATATCTTAAAGTTTCAGTATATGCACAAGTATCTCAGTCTTCAACTGTATGTAGCAAAATATTCGTCCAGCATTGATCGTAAGTTGCTGATGTTGCGCTTGATATGAAACACCAAGATCAGTCAGTCAGTCAGTCAGTCAGTCAGTCAGTCAGTTACTCAGACAGAGGTCAGACAAAAGGTTCATTTACACCAAACAACAACTTCTGATTATTATGTGTAAAAGGTATTTGGCATAGTGTGATTTATTGCCATTCATTCTGTCATTTAAATGATCGACATCAATCCCCCAAAAATCTTCAGCACTAAATTTGTATCGCCGACTGACGTGGTATCTAAGCATGTAAACGCCATAACAGCTACTTGTACAAGTAAGATGCAAAAACTACGGTGGCTTATCTGACCTGGTAACTCTCTCCATCTCGTTTCCAAGATGACACTATATAAGGCTATAATAAACCGTCCACACATATGATATTCAGCTTTGGTGCCTAGCTGCAAAGTCCATAGTAAATCGCATTCAGACTATGTCGAATAAAGCCCTTCTGCAGATCACGATTGCTCTTTGGTACGTAAAGCAACCTTTAATACACCGTGACCTTGGCATCCTAACAATCATCGAGAAAATAATCCACCTCACTAGTCGATACAATGACGCTTTACTAGTTCATACCAATCCTCTTGCTTTAGCTCTTAATTGGAATGATTGTCCCAGAAGGGTAAAAAAGGCTCCACCATACGGCGTCAAAGATTTACAAATTAAGAATATATTATAAATTATCTAACTTAATTTAGTTACTCTCTGTCAAAGTCATCAAATCTATCTTTCAATCCTTGATTGGAATTCTCATATAAACTCATGTCAGAAAAAAAAACCTTTCATTGGCTCTTTGTTCGCCATCATTTGCCCAACGATGTGCCATTCATATTGTCATTCATCATGCCATGCATTTCCTATTAGTCTGAACACATTGTCAGCCACAATATAAAACACCCAGCATTGCCGCGCGTTACTATGCCACCAACGTGATGTTAATGCATGATTTTTATTTTCATACAAAAAAAAAAAAAAAAAAAAAAAAAAACAATGACGCGCATGTAAAAATTCACTCCAAAGATGATTCACATCAATAATTATCTACTAAGTTATCAACACAGAATGGTGTAGAAAGTAATCTCTGCAGCGCCATCTAGTGGTGAGTTATAGTAAAATGAATAGTATGAGAATATTTTACAGGTTTGAATATCTACATATGTATAGCAATTTTCATGTCGTTCGTTTCAACGGTGTAGAAGGTGATCTCTGCAGCGCCATCTAGTGGTGAATTACAACAAAGTGAACAACATAAAAACCTTTTCCAGGAAAAAGTACATAAATGTGGCAACTTTCATAATGATGGGTCAAACGATGTCGGATTCATTATCTTTTGCCTGGTTACTTACTCACAATCTCCATTGAGATGCTGACATTCATTTACTTTGTGTACAATGTATTTCATTATTTCATATTCACACATTTTTATTTAAATGAATATTCAATTCAAATGAAGGTTATGTTTTTGTTACAGTTAAAGTTTATGTAATTTAGGTCATCAAAGTGAAGAAATAGTTGTAAGCTAAAAAAAAAAATACATGAACTAACAACAAGAACAACGACAAGAAGAGAAGAGAAGCAACAGTAAACAAAATTAACTGTGAGATGCATTTCAATCTTAAAAAATTAATTTCCGCGGCAATGGTCACAAATCTCAGTTTTATGTCTACACTACACACTACTATATCTGAGAGTGTGTTTGTTTGTGCGTATTTCTGTCTGCGTGCGTGTGTCTGTCTGTGCGTATTTCTGTCTGCTTTGTTTATGTACATGAGTATCTCTGTGTGTGTGTGTATTTAAAGCCGCAGTAATAACAACAACAACAACAACAACAACTATATTAATAATAATAATAATAAATACTTATTGGTAAACTAAACGAGCAACTACTCGCTCGTAGTAGTCTAGTTTTCCACTTGAGTTATGGCATTCCGTTGCTGTTATTGTTACTTTCGTCGTTTTATCTGCTTCTTTAAATAAATCTGCTTTCCTTGCCATACCACCCCCCCCTCACAAAATTATCTACCCTTCTCTTTCTCTTTCTCATTCTTCTTGCTTCCTTCCACTTGTTTACTTGCTACTGGTTTTTTATTTGTTCATTTCATTTTGTTTGTTTGTTCAACTGTTTGTTTTTCTTTTTTGTTTTTGTTTCGTTTTTTTAGTAAGCAAACGTTACGTTTGAAGCATTTCTTTCTTTATTATTTTTCTCTTCTTTATTTTATCTTCATTTGTTTTTTTTTTTTTTTGTTTTTATTTCGTTTCGTAGTTTTCGTATATTTTTTACACGAACTTTGACCCAGTTAAAATGTGAGCTGGTCGCCGTTGATGCCGTCAACATTACCGCCAACGCCTTCAACGCCTTCAAACTTCAGATTTCGTCTGTTGCTGCAACTGCAACTGCAAGTTATTGTTAGCATGGAGGGGGGGGGATATACCATAGAAAAAAACTTCGACTTGAATTTCGGAACAAGGAAACAAAAAAAAAAAAAAAAAAAAAAAAAAAAAATGAAATACAAAAAAAAAATAAATAAATAAAAAAGAAATGGAATAAAAAAGCAAAAGAAACCTTCGAATAGAATATAAAATAAAATTCACTTTGACTTGTTGGCCTCAAAAACTGGATGGAAATAGGTATAGGAAGAGGGGAAGGTGAAGGGGGGTTCCTTCACATTACAAAAAACTAACTACATTTGCACTTACACTTAGTTACACACGTGCATATTTAATAATGCTGAGTTGTAGTCTATGCGTCTTAATTGGAGAAATTAATTTATTTTTTGTTTTCTATATTTTTACTGAATTTCAAAAAGATTCTTGAAACGAGTTCCAAAAGGAAAATATGTACATATAAAAATAGTTATAATGGCATACAGTGCGTGTGAGTAATAATAATAATAATAATAATAATATTAATAGGAGAAACAACCATTAGAATATCCATGCATTCTTCTTATATACAAAATTAACTTACCACACAGTCTTACCAGTTTTCTTGTTTCCATCTTTAAATGTTGCCTTCAGATTGGTTTCATCCCGAAATCATGGATTACCGCTAATATCTTAGCCATTCTTAAATCAGGGAAACCACCTGACACCCCAGAAAACTACCACCCTATTAGCTTGTTATGCTGCTTCTCGAAAATAAAAAACAAAAGCTCAACTTGTATCTTGAAGCACATTTCTTTATACCACCGACTCAATTCGGTTTCAGGACCAACATGAGTTGTATTACTACTCTTCTCAGCCTTAAACACTTTATTAAGCAGAATATCCAAGATATGACGTCAATCGGTCTGGTTACTCTAGATATACAAGCAGCTTTTGATACAGTATGGCACGAAGGCTTAATACACAAATTGATGATTACAAACACGCCTGTTTACCTTACTAAAATTGTGTAAAGTTTTCTCACCTACCGACACTTTTTCGTCGAATTAAGTGGAAATAAATCGTACACTAAAAATATTACTGCTGGGGTACGGCATGGATCAGTCTTGGGTCCGATATTATATAACGAATACTCCTATGATGTACCTAGTTTTGAAAACTGCACTGTTCCCACTTTTGCAGACGACATTGCGCTTTGCTATACGGGTAACATTTCGAGCAGGTATACACAATACTCTTCCAAACTCTTTAACTGTTCTGCATATATATCTTATCTATACACTTAGCCAATGCTAATCTAAATATTAACAATACTGACATAGAAACCTACCATTACGTAAACTTACATTTAACGTACACATTGGTAAAACTGTGGATAAAATTAACAAAACTATTTATTTACTTTATCCACTCATAAACCGGGAATCCCAACTTTCACTGGACACAAACTCATTTTGTTCAAATCAATATTCAATCCAATTTTGCTATATGGGTCTCAGGTTTGGGGTGAGAGTGCTTCCACGCACAAAAACAGACTTCAAATTGTGCAAAACAAATTGCTTCAAATGCTTTTCAATTTACCATACTACTTTTCCACTACCCTATAACATGGGATAGCCAAAGCGAAAACATCTCAAGAAAAAAAAAATTCAAAACAACTTAAATTTTAATGATCGCAATCACTTACTTAATGGATGTATTTTTCAAGATTGTTTCTAACTGGTTCTTAGTTCTCTAATTGTTGTGATTAGATTATCAAAGTACCAAAGTACCAAAGTACCTTAGTTGTTTGGTTAGTAAAGTTTTTGGTTTGAATAAACTATTTTAGGGTTTTCCCCCTTTTTTCTTTAGTTAAAACAAGTAATTCTGTAAATAAAAGTCATGTAATGGAACTATTTTTCAGTAGTGAAATCTTATAGATATAAATAAGCAAAAATTGTATAGTTATTGAATTATTGGGTAAATAAAATGATTAAATAATTTTACTTCAACAATCAGATTTCAAAGTTGCTGATAGCAATTACAATAATATCATACATTTTTATACAAAACAGCTTAAAGTAAACTCTTATAAATTTGGCTATGTTATAATTTTATACAGAGACTATCTACATCTGTCATTTAACTATGAAATCTAAAAGTTAAAAAAGAGTCATGACATTGGCAGCTATATACGTTCTTGAACCTGCTTTGGAGGAGCTTCCTAGGACAGTGTGTCGTTTGAAGAACAATAAGGCTCCTGGCAAAGATGGACTTACCATAGAACTTATTAAAGCTTTAAACGATGAAGGACTTAAAATTGTCCTATAGTTCACGCCCGGACCATGGCGTGTAGGGCTTGTAATTCCGCTATTTAAAAATGGTGATAAAAGTCTCTCGAAAACTACCGGGGGATTACCCTCCTCAACACTGCCTACAAAATCTTTTAGCTTTCGGACAAACCGTTCAACAACGGACCAAATATTTATGCTTAAGCAAAACCTCGATAAGTGCTACGACCATAACGTAGATGTCCACATGCTCTTTCTTGACTTCAAACAAGCTTTCGATGCGAAGCATACATCGCTGCGAAATTTCTAAAGCCCTAACAAACCTTGGCATAAACAAAACACTAACACACCTTATAATGGCGACTGTAAGAAATGCGATTGGATAAGTCATAGTGCAGCAAGCGGTAACCGATCATTTTGAAATTTCGTGTGGCGTCAAACAAGGAGGCTCACTGTCCACATCTGTTTTCAACTTGCTGTTACACTTTGCAATAAGAAAAGAAATGAAATTTGGTAACCTTTTCAGTAGATCAGGTCTCACAATTGCTTACGCCGACGACTTAGCTATCTTAGCTTGTAACAAATCTGTCCGAAATTTTTCTAGGCATTGAAAGAGGCGCCAAATTAGTTGGTCTTAGACTAAGTGAATCTAAGACAAAATACTTGAAGTTTTCGAGATATGGAGAAAAGCGCCGTCCAGAAAATATTACAATCAGTAATTACTGCTTCGAAGGTGTACAACAATTTAAATACCTCGGTATCCTGATCAATAACGACAAAAACATATACGATACAATACAGGACAGAATCATGGCCGCAAACAAGGCATACTTCGCCAACATAAAAGTACGAAGGTCCAGATTACTTCTGCGATCGTGCAAGCTACGCATCTATAGTTCGGGAAAGCGACGGAACATACTGAATCCGTTTTAACGACGAACTCAACTTGTTATGTAAAGGAGAGAACACAATCAAGAATATTAAAGCGCATAGAATACGATGGTTAGGCCATTTGGAGCGTATGACCGATGGCCGTCCTCAAAAAAGCATGGTCGCTTATAACCCACCAGTGATGAAAGCCAAAGGATGCCCAAAGTTCCAATGGTTGGACGAAGCCATCTGAGATCTGAAGAAGATGCGAATAAAAAATTGGAGGATGGAGGTTAAAGACCGTAGCGCCTGGAAGAAAATTGTGAACAAAGCTAAAGCTCACCCCGAGCTGCAACGCTGCCTGAAGACGATGATACGTTATTGGATTTTAGCATCATTTTTCTAAATCTCAAGGCGATTTGTAGTATGTCTCTTGACCCATTATTTAATGGGAACCGTAACTGCAGGAAATGGACCATGAAGGCTTTTGACATCTATTTATCAATCGAAAAGACCAAGCTGCAAAATACTGAAATATGAACTAAGTTTCTGTTCACTGAATATTATTGCAGTTTTTAGATATTTTGGGGGTCCTAATTGTTTCCTTATTACTCATTATTTGTTATGATTTGAAAAACTTAAATAATCGTTTGAACATTATAAATTTCGTATCATCGAAACACTCGCTTATACATCCGACATCTCTTATCCATGCCAAAAGAGCTTTACTGCTGCCTAAAATAGACTATGGTTTCCCCATCTATGGTTGGTGGGCTCCATCCAATATTAGAACTGTACTTGCACCCTATCACGCAGCTGTTCGACGAAGTATAGGCGCATATCCAACAACGACTCTGCTAGATCTACCAACTAGAGTCGCTCAAACAAATTATAAGCTCCTACCAAAGTTTCTTTGTTCCACCAACGAAATCTGCAGTAAGGACTGCATGTCAAAAAATATAAATTGATTTCCACAATTCGCAGATGCATAAATTTTAGCCGTTGTTTCAAAAGGCATGCTTCCCCAATACTTGTCTGTTGACTCAGCCGAAGCGATAGCCAACCTTAAAGCTATTCAGTTTGCTATCGGTCATAAAGGTAAACACATCATATGCAGCGACATCTCATTCAACTTACACGGCTAATAGAACTTGTACAACAACAATAATTTGTTATGTGAACTCCGTCACCCATGCATTCAACACCAAAACAAAATAAGGCTTCTCTGGTTGCCTGGGCACATTTGTGTGAGCACGCTGACAAAGCTGAAAAACTAGCATCCCAAACTCCTTGTATTACCGCCATACATATAGTACCGAAGGATATGTGGCAGCACATACGTGACATACTCAAGTCTTCAGAGATTGAGGAATGGCGTTCCTTCAACCATACGTATAAATGGTGCAACCCCAAAAAGGTATCAATGCGATACCAATTTTCGTATGTCCGTAGATACTACTAGATTTTAACTCGTCTTAGAACAGGGCACAGTGAGCATAAGCAGAAGCACCTTCTCAAAGGGGAAAGTAAGCCAAACTGCCTGTACTGCTAACGTAACTTCTCCATAAAACACCTGCTCAACGACTGCATATACCTTCAATCGATAAGAACGAATATATTTGGTCAATCCACTCCGTCTTTTGCAATCACCAACCCCACAACGGATAACACAATTAAAATATTCCACTCCTTAAGGAAAAGAAAACTTTTAAAACGCTTATAAATTGTAATAAAAATATCAGTCAATTTATATTTATATATACTTTCAGATGTATAATAATAAATTATAATAAATAAAAAAAAAAAAAAAAAATATTTGTTATGATTTATTTGAATATTTTAAGAAATGCCAAAGTTGTCAACTAATTACAAATAGAGCCCCAACCGGGAAAACAAGTAAGCAACAAGAAGTAAATTTTGCAGGGGCAGGTTTTTTTTCAATTTTTTTTTTTAAATTCTAGTCAATTTCTAAACGTCTTCTTCATCTGTTTCCTTTAATTTGTCTTTGAAAAATTTGCAATGATTTAATTTAAAATATTCACTATGAAAGCTAGACGGAATACTTATTCCAACGCAAAAGATTTTATGTAAAGGGAATCTCCCTTCTCCCGATCAGTGGATGGATTTAACTCCATGTTCAAAATTTTTATTCCACTATTTTATGTAATATTATTTTTTACGGAATTAAATTCAATTTTACATTTTTCGAAAGAATAATTTCAGAAAAATTCTTTAAAAATATCTGATTGTTTCAACGTTATGCATTCATATCCATAAGGGTTTGTTCTGTCACTTTGAATTACTGTAAGCCACTCACTAGGAGCCCATACAGTGCGGTTTCGAATGAAAAATTCTATTGGACTGTGTATTAAATCAACTGGCATCATAGTATGATCAAGTAATAAATAAGTAATTTTAATGGTTTTACTGTACATGGATGACTTAATGAAATGAGCAATCAGGGTTAGCAGAGCTTTATTGCGATTTTGCCGATACTTGTGCATCGCTGTACGAACTTCATTGCAACCGTGTTTTCTTTACTTCTCGCCCCACAAAAAAAAAAAACACAACACAAAATCTTGGGTCTTGCAAATGGAAATCATATTTGTAGATGTTCCGGAAAACTTTTAAAGACATCAAGTACTTCGCAATGTTTTCTGCTTTTAAATATTTAGTATAACATTTGCACAATGTTGAAATATTGCAAAACTCCTTACAGAGGTATAACTTATTACTCTCGTTTCCACAATTATGTGACGGAACAGCTGACAATGTATTTTTTTTTTTTTTTATTTTGTAAGCTTTACTGACTGATGTGACTGATCCAACTGGAGATCTTATAAAGACTAAAACCCAACAAAGAGGATCCAAACAAAGTTCGATCTCGCTTAATTTGCTTTCCTAC
The DNA here is from genome assembly GCA_037040105.1 of Amiota albilabris. NCBI lineage: Eukaryota > Metazoa > Arthropoda > Insecta > Diptera > Drosophilidae > Amiota > Amiota albilabris. Next base: position 12,353 of record JBANCV010000425.1, on the reverse strand, counting down.
CTTTCCCAGTAAATTTGTCGGTGGCGCTCCCAAATATTTTTTCGCTTAGAAGTTTGTAGCGGTTAGAGCTCGACATATAATAGACATTCGATATTCTAGCCGCGCATAATATGCATGAGCACCAGTTAATGGACAGTTGGACATCATTGGCTTAAGCAGTTTTCTTAACAAGTTGATCATTTCTATTTTGTTGTATAAACACTTCATGAGGTTTCCGATACACAGTTCTATTTGTTTCAAATATCAAACAAACTAGCTAATATTGTGAAAGACTTGTGATTTCTCTGAACAAACAAAGTAGGTTCAAAATCTTATTTACGAATAAACAAAATTATCATTTTTATCAAGCAACAAAACGAGAAACATCGAAAATCGGCAAGGAAAAAAAAAATTATAAAGATGTCGAATTTCAAGCGTTTCGTTATTGACAAAGGTTTGGTGTCCATCAAATTTTTCAACGATCACAAAGATAAATTCAAGGGCAGTGCAGGAACATGGCGTCAACTATCAATTGGAGCTGCATCATTGGTGGGAATTTGCATGATTAATGTATTGATCAACAAGAATGACCGCCAGAAGCCAGAATTTGTGAAGTACGAACATCTTCGACGTCGTTCCAAGCAATTTCCCTGGGGCGATGGAAATAAGTCTTTGTTCCATAATCCCAAAGTCAATGCTCTTCCGGATGGATTTGAATAATAAAATCGATATGTGTGAATTGATGATTGTTGGAGTTGATAGAGGGACGAATTACATAATACACTAGGAGTTTATATAAATGTTATTATACATTAGTTTGTTGTATGGTAAAGGGAATCATTAAATGTTGTCGCTGTAGTTGTTGTTGCTAGCATGAAAAACTTGTTGTTATTATTTATGGTAATTTTTGCACTATTATTACATTGGTATGGAAAAGTAAGCGGCAACCGGCCGTGACGGATGAATTGATTAATAGTGATCTACTGAAAGCTGCAGGATCATTCTCCTTCTCAAAGTATTGTGGCCAATGTAATATTATGTTGGGAAACGTTACGGCCCATTGTAATGGCTGAATTTAAGGGGCTTGGAAAATTGGTCAGTTGACAGTGGGACATTGCCTCTGAGGGTATCCTAAGTCTTTGAAACCAAACCGCTTCTTCAACGAACGAAACAAGTTCCTCAAGTGGCAAATTTGCTGAGCTTCCCAACTTATCAAGGAACAGATGCACAAAAAATCAGGTATTGCATAATTTCAAATTCTTTCTCATCTTCATAGTTGCGTCACATGTCATGAGCATGGAGAGCTTTCATCTTTGCATCAATTCGTAGTAAAAGCGCAGTGCCTCGTTAAGACTTCCGTTTGTTTAAAGTGTATGCACTCGGAAGTTTTCTCTTCCATAACCATTTCGTTACCTAAATAACCAGATGGTAAGCGTAATCAAGTGTTGACGGACTTTGGTTAAGTGCCGCCTGCCAAACTAAGACTGCAAAAGTCCAAAAATTGACGATTCAATCTTTGGACGAATCAAAGTATAGTTTCAAAGATGGCAGTGAGAAATGCGCTTTCAAAGAACAAAAAGGAACATTTTCTAGATGTTCTGCACTTACTCATATGTACTTTTCTTCTGATAAATTTTATCATCTTAATTAATCATATAATAAAACTTTATCTAACTAAAAAGAGTTACTTAGTCTCTTTATAGGTGCTGTAATCTCATAAAGAGATTATTGCGTTACGCAAACAAGGAAGTTAGAGTCTTCAAAAAATTCTTATGGCCAGTGCCACAATTTATTTGTGATTCGATTTGACCAAAAGAAACTAACGACTAAAATACCTTCTATTGCAACAAATCAAAGGGAGTGATAATGTTCTTGATTAGTCGCGGTCATCCGCGCATACATACGAGCCCAACGCATGATGTCGTTAATTTCCGGCAAAAAGAATGACTCGTCCTCTGTGGAAGTGAACATTCACAATAAAATCTCTTGTGAACTGCTGGGAGATCCATGACGTGACCTTGAATTTGTTCATTCAGTTGTGCAGTTCGATTTTAACTATTCATATATTTATGTTTTACACTACTGATTACCTCACCTAAACAAAGAAACACACGCAAAAAAAAAAACAACAAAAATCACGTATACGTAATAAACTATAGTTTTCTATAAGAAAAACCAAGAAATAATCATTTCAAATAAACAAAACTAAATGTTGCTTGTAAAAACCTTATAGATTCTCTGATACTCTTCCAGTAATCCAATAGAACAAAGGTATATTCCAAACACTAGTCTTCTTATTATGTATTACATACATACATATATAGACATGAATTAATTTGCAGTTTCTTTTATGAAAAACTTGCGCATTGAAATTTGAATATCCTTTTACCTTTATTCTTAGGAGAAGAAGTTTTTGTTGTATCCATGATGTTTTTTATACTCTTCACATACTGAATAGTATTACATATATGTTCAGAAGTCTGTAATGCACTGAAGATGGCATCGGAGTCCCCATAAAATATATACGCACCTTCCATACAATCCTAGATACAAATTCTTCTTTTTATTACAGAAACTTTTGTGTTTTTTTATGTTATAGACATTTGGATACTATAACTGTTTGACCCATATTATCATCATCAATCATATAAATTTTCTAGGACCAATGGATCGCATTGTTCCCATACAAATATTGCGGTAACAGTGTTGACTCTACCCTTAACATAAATCAAATTAATATTGAAATATTTCTGTGTGTACAAACACAAAAAAGTCTTGTCCATTCTTAAATGCCTTAAATTTACAATAAACTGTACTCACACTGTTTTAACAATAGCATCATTATACATACAATCTCTCAAGTATATACAATATTTATTTCTATCTTTAGTTGAAGAATACACTGATATACTGAAGTTTTTGGTAACAAAAAATAAACTTATTCTTATGATATTTATAAAACAACAACTCTAAAAATCAATAAAGAAAAGTATAAAGAATAACAAAAAAGTATAAAAAGTAGTATTTAATGTTGTTAGTTTTATTGGCGGAATTAAAAGATAAGTTCAAAATTGTAACACGTATACTCGCGCCGGTCTCACAAAGCGATAACTGTAAAAAAATGACACACGTGCACTTTTCACAAACGCTTGCACTGCACTAAACCATGCCATAGAACAAATTAAGAAGATATTAAAAACAGCAAAGTTCTAGATATAATAATTTTTCAGATAACAAAAATTTATTGTTTTGTCGGTCTGGGTATAGGAAGGTTAAATAAAAATCTTTGGTTAATTTCTCATAGTTTCGAACAACAATCAGCACACTTAAGTTAACCAATTGTTACGAAAATCAACATAACATTGGTAACAATGGCAACAATTTTCCATTGCATTTAAACTGAGTTCATGCGAAGTTCATTCTGAGTTTATGCAAAACTCAACCAAAACACAGAGTTCTGAACACCATAAAAACAACAAGTTTCAGTCATTATTATCGTTAGAGCTCAGAGTTCTGCTTTAGTTCTGCAGAATTCAGTGTTCAGCTATTAGAATGATACATAGGTAAGATTAACAACAATCATATTCAAATAAAATTAGATAACAATATAAATATATAAGAAATACATAAGTTGGAGTTAGGCGGCAAGTATTTAAAGCACACAGGGATGTACGGGTCTCGCAGTCATTTAAGTGAACTGTGGGTACTTAAGGCCTTAAAGTCTGTGGATATGTAGCAACGTGGAACGGGTGTTACGTCTGAGCGTGATTACAACATTAACAAATTTTTGGTGGTGCAACAATATGTTCCAGCATCAACCATTAGGGTAGATCACAAATAAAACTTTGAAGAAGTTAAGCAGGATACTGTATCATCCACAATTATTGCCACAAACACTTAGTTAGATCACGGAGAGCTTCAGAACAAAGAACTGTGCAATAGGTATAATAGTTTTTTACTTAAAAAGGAGACCTTCAGCTAGACTCTATCAAAGGCTTGCTACACGTCAGAATTGTTTGTTTTCAGACGTGTCAAGTACTATTTGCTGGACAACCAAGGAAGTACCAAGTCTTTTTCGGAATCCGAACTGGTGATTCGGAATTACTTACACTTACGTCCAATAATCTATATAAAAGTATTTATTCAAATATTCTCTAGAAAGTTTAAAGGAAAGCATTTGTTGTCTCCATAACCCAGGAATTCAAGATGTGTTCTGCGCCAGACACCGTTAATACTTTGAAGAGCAGACTTAACCGTGGAATGTCTCTGTTATAATGCGTGCCAATTTCTATAAGTGTCCATTCTTCATAAGGATTTTATTTCATACTATATTTATAGCTTTGAACAGACAAAATTCTGACTGGAAAATCTTTTCGTTAGTATGTTTAAAGTGTATTTTCAATAAGATGTGTCTTCTATAGTCTTCTCTAAGGTAGTCTTCGGTTGACTTATAGTATATGAGTCCTTGAGAGACTCTTTGGCTAGCATTTGTAAATGTAACTTTGGATCGTTTTTATGCTAAAATACTCAACGAAAGGATATATTTTTAATTTTATATGTATTGTACTTATATGCAAAAGATTATCCATTGATTATAAAAGTTTTTCTTTTTGTCATGTGGTTTCTTTTGAAATTATATAAATAAATAAAATAAAATAATAATAATATTGTATATTAATTGTGAATGGAATTTTAATATTTTTAAAGCATAACACAACTAAAGGATGAGTAGAAAGAGAAAGAGAACGAGAAAGAGAAAGATAAAGATAAGAAGGCGATGGTGGAGAATGAAACGAAAAAATAAAGGATAACTTTCTATAGCAATGTTATGTGTTTGTGGAAATGTGGTGGTGGTTGTGGTGACCATTTGGTTTCTAGTCTAGTTTTGCATGCTAAAAGTTTGGGTCAACAAGAAAATACTTGCAAAGTGCAAGTGAAAAAAGCAAAGGGCAAGTGAATGAAGGAATGAATGAATGATTGTAAGAGACCATACTGAAGAATGTAGTGAGAGTCCTAACGAAATGAAAATGAAAACTTTTGCTTCTTTTAAAAACAAAAATTTCCAAAATAACAAAAAGAAAAAATGGTATAGAAATCCGAAATTCAAGTCAAAATTAATTTTATTTCACGCTCTACTTCCAGGAAATTCTGTCGAACGATGATGATGATGATGATGATGATGATGATGATGGTAAAAGGAGTAAAAAGAGAGTCATAGTGTTGAATATAATAATAATAACAACAACACCAAAACCTAGACTAAATATAAAGGATGTAGATAGCATTAGGATAACAGCAAAAACAACAACAACAAAAACAACAACAACAACAACATCTATGATAATAAGCAACAACAAAAAGGCCTAGACAAGTTTTTTTTAGGCAACAGCTGGAACACTTCACAATCGCAATTAGAATTGAAATGTAATGCTCGACAATCACAATCGCAACAGGATAGGACAGGACACGGACAGGATACATATAAAGTAGGACAATATAGTAACAACGACAACAATAGCAATAACTATAAGAGCAGTATGTATATAGACTCGTATATATTAAATATAGTTAGGCTTAGGCTACTACTGCTTAATGACAGTTGTCATCGTCAACGCTATCATCATCATCAATGATAGTGATAGTAACGGCAACAGCAAAAGCAAAAGCAAAAGCAACAGTATCATCATTATATATATGTATTGTATGTAGTAGAATCATGCAGAGATACTCATATATTCCTGGCCAGCATCAACATTATCATTATTATTGTCGGTCGTCACAGTGTGTCTCATCGTTATCGTTTCACAACTGTTACTACTTAATGTTTTCTATACTCAACATAGTAGTGATGATGGTAATAATGATGATAATGATGCCGCTGCTGATGATGATGATGGTATGGGATGGGATGGGATTGGATTGGTTGGAGGGATTTATAAAGAAAGGCAAGTGAAGAAGGAAAGGAAGATGCACAATTGTACTGAGTATTTGCAGGCTATCCTGCTGGTCCTACTGGTTAAGTTGTTTATCTGTCCGTCATTTTGATTAAAGCTTTGTGTGATAGGCAAAAGTACTTTAATATCATCATAGTGATGACCAAACATATCAAAAATATATGTATACATATATACTTGTATATCATGATATTAATATATCGTATATATTTAAACGTAAATGCATGGTCAGTCAGTATCTTTGTTTCTTGTTTCACTTGAGACTGACGCACATACTTTATATTAGGTATGGGAATAATTTTTGTGGACTGTTCTGGTCTTTTTAAATGATGAATACGTGTTAAATAGAACAGATGTTGCTCCCTGTGAATATATTTCCATTGCAAATCAACATATCCGTCAGGTACTTTCTACATTACTTTTTACTTGTGAAAAGTAACATAATACTACAGAAACGTACATGCTACATTAAAAATTTATGATTTTAAATAGAAACTGCATAAATTCAATGGCTCCCATTTAAAGTATTATTATTCAAAATATTCTCTTTTTGTTTTAATAAAATTGTTTCATCGATTCAAAATAATGATTTAAATGTGGGTTCCAGTTTGTTTTGTGGCACACATCTCAATGTCTTCTATCCCACTCTTTGGCTTTGTTCTTTGTTTCTGAAATTTGAAAGTACCAAAATTCTATAATTATTTTCAGGAAGTTTTGACCATAACTTAACTCTTCCGGATGACTGTCATGAAGTGATCTCTAGTTATGTGTTTAAGTGTATGGAATCTTTGTGATAATCAAATCGTCATGTGGAATAAGTCGAATTATTTTTCTACTAATATTCAAAGCCTCTTCCAACATTTGCAAACATTATCAATTATTTCGGGAGTGTGAACTGAAATTGACATCTACCATCTAAATAAAGAAAATAATTCGAAGAAAAATCATACTAGGGGATCCGTAGCATTGGAAGAGATTTCACACTACTATGTATTCGAGACCTACACGAATCCATTTAAATGCAGAAAATTGTCAGAATTTGTTTCAATGTTACTAAATTTTTATTACTTATTTTATTTATTTATTAATAAAGTTCTTATGTTATGTGAAATTATATAGAACTTAGAAAGGATGATGATATATTATATATTATATATTTTATGATAGCTTATCATATACATTCATACGAGAACAAAGGAAATTACAAAAGATTTGGTTATGAGTAGGGGAGTGATTTGTTAAGGGGGTGGAGGTGGGGGGTGAGTGCAGCAAAAAATTGTGATTTATTGGCTACAATATTGGAAGAATCCAAAAGAATATGTTGAATGGAAAGAGATGAATTGCAGAATGGACAGGGTGGGCGTGGTAATTTGTTTATAATAAAATTGGATTAGTTAAGTGTGTCCGAAACGAAGCCTTATTAATTTAGCCATATCTGAGTGAGACTTTATTGAAGTAAAAAATGGAAAGTTTATTAGGCTTAAAAAATTTATAGTACGGTGGAGTCAAATTCCACGTGGATTTGAAATGTAGAATGAGGGAAGTAATAAGGGAGAACTTAGATGTAGATCTGACAAGTTGTTTCCGAGAATATTTGAGTGACCTGGAATAGATAAGAGGGTGATTCTATTGGTAGAAAGAATATGTCTTACAGATTTAGCGTAAAAGTTACAGTTCGAATGATTGACGATTGAATTTATTCTCAAAAAAGAGTGGGAGCAAATGGCGAATGTACATTTTTTATCTTCTGTTAATTTAACTTCATATATGGGGTTAATTTCGGCTGAAAAAAGCTGAGCTATAATGGGGAAGAAGCCCTTATTTGATTGGACAGTCCTTATAAGTGATGCTGAAAGACTCGTAATTATTAGAATTAGAACCGTTTGTGTAATTAAAGGAATTTCTGTACGTAAACTTCAATTGATGTGCATGATATGTTTAAATAGCTCAGCGAGATTATGATATTTGGTGTAGAGTTGATCCAAGGGGAGATTTAGTAGTATAGTAATAATAATAATGTCAGTGGGATAGGGCCGTATGGAATATTTAGTTTTGTACTCAAGGAAATGATTTTATGAAGAACACAAGGAAGTTTTGCTTTTTTTTTTTTTTGACTTTGAATATCTAGAGAGAAAGGGTCTACTTAAGTGTAATCTATAGCAGTTGCAAAACAATAAAGCATTGCATATTTCTTGGGGTATAAAAACATGTTTCTTGAATGGGAACCGCATTTCATTTGTAATTTTTTTTTATTTCTAATATTTGTTGTTATAGCGGAAATAAAATATATAATCTGTGAAAAGTTTAACTATTATGGTTCATGAAATGTAACCCCCTGACACACAGATAGACAGCGGAGGCTTAGTAATAGGATTCCGTTGGCCTCCATTGGGTAATGAGCCTTAAAACCACTAGGAAATATTTTTCCTGCTGCATCAACTGGAACGATTTACGGCGTCTTCAAAGAATGATTGTTCTATTCGCCAAAAAAAAAAATATATAGTTATATTATAGATGGCTTTTGATTTTTCTAAACAAAAAAAAAAAAAAAAATTTAAATTTTATTTCCATAGTAACAAAATTCATCATCACTGTCAAAATTGTATATCAAAAATAATATTAGTTTTATTCAAGCAACGAAACGTGAAACATCGAAAATCGACAAAACAAAAAATTAAAAAAAAAAAAATAATTAAGATGTCGAATTTCCAGCGTTTCGTTATTGATAAAGTTTTGATATCCATCCAATTTTTCAACGATCAGAAGAATAAATTCAGGGGCAGTGCAGCAACATGGCGTCAATTATCCATTGGAGCTGCATCATTGCTAGAAATTTGCATCATTAATGAATTGTTCAGCAAGAATAACCGTCAGAAGCCGGAATTTGTGAAGTACGAATATCTTCGACGTCGTTCTAAGCCATTTCCCTGGGGCGATGGAAATAAATCTTTGTTTCATAATCCCAAAGTTAATGCTCTTCCGGATGGATATGAATGATAAAATCAATATATTGATGATTGTTGTTGTTGATAGAGGGACGAATTACATAATACACTAGGAGTTTATATAAATATTATTATACAATAGTTTGTTGTATGGTAAAGAGAATCATTAAATGCGGTTGCTGTAGTTGTTGTTGCTATCATGAGAAACTTGTTGTTATTACTTATGATAATTTATTTATTTTTTATTTACATATATTAGTATGAAATCAAATGAAATAGAGAAAATGTTTGACGAGCTCATGGTTCTTTCCCCACTTGAGTGAAGAATCCAACGGAAGAGCAATCAAATCTTATATCTAAGGTTTGTAAGATGTGGCAATATTATAAAAGTTTCTAGTAAGGCAAACTAAGCTTTCTCCCAACCCAATCACAAGCCAATTCACTAGAAAACAAAATTATGTTGTATGAATACCCATCAAATGGTGGCATTCATAAAAAAATATTATGCAATAGTTTTTCTGACTCCTGCAATGACGCTGGGGACTTCTTGTAGTACACAGTTTAAGGATTTATTGAGTGAGTTACATAAGTGTAAGTAGATTGTGCGTCTTGTATTAAGTGCAAGTATTAGAAATGGAATTGTTCCAAATAAAATGAAATGATGTAAATGTACTAACTATTGTATATATGGTAACTGTATCATTGCATTTGACCACAATGGTTTGCTTGCATGCTGTGATGGACAAAGCCTATGGCAAACTGGGAAATTCAAATAAAATATAAAAGAAACCACAAGCTGAAAAGAAAACAAAAAAAAAAAAAAACAAAAACAAAACAATAAAGTCGTGTAAAGCGCTTCGATTATTTAAGTTTACATTGATAAGATTATAATGATTGTACTATAAAATAAAAGTAAGGTGAATGTGGCATAATACTCGTACAATATAAAAGTAAACAATGGAGCAACAAAAAAGCAAAGTTGATTGTCAAGTGAATATTGTGTGAGTGTTGAGGGTGAAATTGAAATTGGTATAAGAGTATAAATTAAGTTATTAATAGAGAAATGGAAAGCATTTTGAAAGAGCAATGATTTAAGCTGATTATAAAAAGGAAATACTACTAAGTTTTCAATGCACAGTCACATATACATTCTTACATTTTTATATATTTATGTATAAATATATGTATGAGTTTGTATGTTATGCTTCTATCATATTCTTCAAATGTCCGACTGAATGACTGACTGACTAACTGACTGAGCGACGGGTCTGGTCTGCTTCTTCTGTACTCACTCAAGTATTCCATCTAAGTACTATGAATGTCCAGCTGTATGTTCTTCTATATCTTTAAGTATCTCTAAATAAATTCTATGGTTATGAATGCATGTGCGTGTGTGCGTGTGCGTGTTTGTGTGTGTATGTGCGTGTGTATTTATTACCCTACGCACAGTTTTAAATTTCTTCACGTTGTTGCTTTTATTTTTCATTTTCATTTTCATTTTCATTTTTCCTTTTTCACACTTTTTGTACATTTCATTTTACTTCCTCCTTTCAAATAACGTGAGTGTATTATTATTTTAGTAAAATGTTTGTAACGAACGCATAAACATAAGAAGAAAGAAGTCCTAAGAACTCCCATGGAGATTATTTGCATTAGAAAAATATTGTTCATTGAACCTTATTTTAAGCAACTTAAAAAACTTAGTTTTTGTACATGTGATGTATCTTTTGTTTCAACAAATTATTTCCTTATTTTTAAGAATAAAATGAAATAGGATGTGTGTAAAGAAATTAAGTACTTGTGTTGTGTTAGATAAAATGCAATAGAAAATGTTCTTTGATTTTGAGATACTATAATGTGTGTGAGTGAATATGTTGTATACATTTCATTTGAATGCTTAGTTTGTGTATATTATTCTATTGTTTCCTATTTAGATTAATGAAAATGATCCATAAAAGCAATCTAATGAAATTTCCTTAGGTTTTTGAACAAAAATATGTATTAAATTTGATCAAAAAATCTGGAAAATATTTGATTGTGATAATGAATTTTAGTAAAATTTCCTTTAGTTTTTAGGATCCCATATCCAAAGGGTGCCAACGGATTTCTGTTGTTAAGTCTCAGTTATCCGTCTGTCCATCCATCCGTCTGTCTGTCAGCGGCCTGTATCTCATGAACCATACTAGGTAGATAATACAAATTTTCACAGATTGTATAGTTCAATTGCCGCTATAACAACATACAAAAAAAAAAAAAAAAATAACATAAAGTTAAAAATTAAGCGCGGTTGCTATACAAGAAACATGTTGTTCACATGATACCCCAAGTGTAGATAATGTTGTAGCAGCAGATATAATATCTGCCATTGCAATGTGTCATGTTGAAGCAGTAACCATAAACTTTTGTGAATAGAATTTCCAATTGAGAAAGTTTTGAATGACCGGAGAATCCTTTATGTTCAAAAATAATAAATAAGATATAATAGATTTCTGCATAACTGTTGAATAACATAAATAAATACACATACTGACGGTTATAATGAAATTAGATAATTAAATCCTTTACTAATCTTTATATATTATAAGAGAGGTTTCTCTTGTTTCTTTCATAAAAATATATACATACTTATTTAAAAAGTTCATAGAGTTAAATCTTTTACGGGTCGTACTTGGACGATTTTTAATATAAAATCTGGAAAAGACCATTATGTTTTGAGAATGATTTCTGAAAAATTTATTTATTTTTTGTAGCTTGGTTTTCTGAATTGAATGAGGGGAATAACAATAGGTTTTGGGATGCAAGAATGCAAGTTTTATGAAAATTAGTTGCTTAGTTTTCGAAATATCTACATGTGTAAGTTCATATGAAACTAAAGTATAAACTTTGATACAATTGATTTTAACGTGAAAATGTTTTTATATAGAGTATCATACCAAGGTCTCAGTGTGATGAAGCGTTTCTGCCAAACTGTTTTGGTGGCGATAAAAATTTTAAAATATCTCGTGACTGCCCATATTATGAAAATTCTGTTATTTGGGAAGTGCATCACTTGCGAACGGCTCTACCGATTTGGCTGATTCTTTTGGGAATTCAAAAATTACTATGTCTATTAGTTAGTAACCATGGCCAAGTTGTTTTGAATCAACAAATAAAAATGTAAAGCATACTTTTGAGGGATTACAATAGTTGACTTTTTGAGTTTCATTTCTTTTTCCACTTATATGATATTTATATATCAAACAGTAGTTATGAAGTGATTCTATAGAAACTGATAATAATAGTTAATGATATATACATATAAAGAAAATAAATGATAATTTACAAAAAAATCAAATAAAAATTTATGTGGTGAAGAGTATTAAACTTTGTGGTGTTTTTTTTTTTTTTTTTTTTTTTTTTACCGGAAGGAAAGCATCGAAAGCCATCTCGGTCTACAACCGAAGTGCGGGACTTAAACCACGCTAAAAAACTCCCG
>JBANCV010000424.1:0-35839 GCA_037040105.1 Amiota albilabris | reverse complement strand
TTCTATAACGTTTAATTATATCCTTCGAAAATAAACAAAATATTTATTCTAAATTTTTGTCCAACGCAACTAAAGAAGTTTCACTTCAAAAAGGCAATATAAATTAAATTAAAAAGGAAAAGAAAAAAATTGAGAATATTAAATTCTATAACATTTAATTATATCCTTCGAAAATAAACAAAATATTTATTCAAAATTTTTGTCCAACGCAACTAAAGAAGTTTCACTTCAAAAAGGCAATATAAATTTAATTCAAAAGGAAAAGAAAAAAATTGAGAATATTAAATTCTATAACGTTTAATTATATCCTTCGAAAATAAACAAAATATTTATTCTAAATTTTTGTCCAACGCAACTAAAGAAATTTCGCTTCAAAAAGGCAATATAAATTTAATTCAAAAGGAAAAGAAAAAAATTGAGAATATTAAATTCTATAACATTTAATTATATCCTTCGAAAATAAACAAAATATAAAAAAATTTATTTTAACATACAAATCTAGAAAATGATAATAAAAAGAAATAAAATGAAAAATAAAAAATAACAAAGGGGTTCCATAAGCATTATTTCATCAAAATAAGGCTTTTCGTATATCAACCCGCATGACCGTTTAGTTGGTAAAGGAATTTAAATAGAACAAACATTTCAAAGTGCAAAAAAAAAAAAAAAAAAACCAAACTAAAATGAAGAAAAAGAAATTATTAACAATTTACCATAAAATTGTGATTTTGTCTTGTTTTTATTTATAAAAAATATTTATGAACAATCAAATTTACAAAGAATATTTAAAAAAAAAAAAAAAGAACGGCGAATAAACGTTGCAACGTCTTCTTGTTGCACCAATTGCAGACATTTCTACTCTCCAGATGGAAGCAATTAAATTCAAAAATATCTATAATTTATTGCAAGAGCGTTCCGCATGACATTTAAAAAATGCAGCTTTAAGCTTCAAGTATGATTAATAAAAGCTTTTGAAAAAGCTTTTCTTTTCTTGTTATGATATACACTATTACACATCTCTGGCTATGAAAATCTGTAATTGGTACCAGGACTCATCATACCGTAATACTGTTATCCTATTCTTGGTGAGTGCATTTTTACAGTTTCAGAATGATAAGGCAATGTCGGAAATTTTTTTTAAATGCATATTAATAGATCGATCTCACTTATTACACGCATCTCCGAGAACTTGAAGCGATCGGACGTGCTTTCAGCAGCTCCGCCTTCAGTGTACTGAAGCATAAAATAACACTGCCAAATGCTAATTAATATCTTTGGAAAATACATCATAGAGGACTATTCTGAATTCCTTTGGATACGCAACCAATTTATTTTAGAGAGCATTCCCGATTCACTGACAAACGACGAAAAGGAATCTTTTATGGAAGTTGTGCGAATTTTGGTTGACAGTTAAAAATGACTTTGTCCAAAAAAGCATTGTTGTTTATAATTTCATATTCAACCTGAAACTGGGTTTTCTGCAATACTAGGAGTAAAAAATAAATATCGAAATAGACTTATTGTTGAATCAAATTTTACGCATGAAGTTGACGACAATTGAACATAACATCTCTTTTCTTTTTGTATCTATGCAGGCTCATCATTCCCACTAACTTTTAATTGTATTGTAGTGTATAATTATAAACACTTTGTTTTTTCATAAAAACTTTTTTTAATACTATAACAATCATTTCTGTTGCTGGAAGCGTGAATAGCACGCGAAAAAAAGTTTGAGAACCGCTATTCTAGGGAAATCTCGCGCTTCTTCAAGCTAATAACAAACTCATGAAAACAAGACCTCTCCTTGTTTTTGTAAATGGATTATGTAATATGAGTACGTTCCCTTATATGGTATGTGGAAATCATCTAACGAAATTTTTTTATTTACTTTTTCAAATTAATGTCGTCAGTAAAATCTACAATCAATTGACAATATCAATCCACCGACAGTGATTGTCCGGTTATTGAAGCTTTCGCTGTATGCTAAGTGGTCGGACCACAATGACAGTGAAAAACAGAGTGATCTTTTTATAGAAAAATAAGATCATGACCATTTTCCGATGGATGGATGGATGGACATGAGCAACGTGATTTCTATTGCAATGCTGACTATGCCAATATATGAATATTTTCTTGGCCTCGCATGATCAGGGTGATAATACACTGGTACCAGTGATGCCATTTTATCCTTTTTCCGGACGGATCTGTCCTTTTTTAACTGACCTATCCGGAGAAAAACGTCAAACATCCCCTATTCGTAAATCTATCCTTTTTTGGTTTTAATGGATTACCTACAAATTTTTTTTTAAATGCTGTGAATATGCTAAAATTAAGCAAATTGAAATAGTCGACATATATCGGGTTGTGCTCATCACTATCACTATAACTTAACATTGTGTGATGTGTACAGATTTTGTTGTTGAACTTATATATCAACTAAGACAAAGATATGAAAATTTAAATTTTTATTATACCGATGTTATTTTATGGTGTTTTATTAGGTTGCCGGAAAACTTTCAAATTTTGAAGAAATTAGAATCGTTTTCAGTAGAAAACATCTTACGGGCGCACAAAGGTCAAATAGTCGAAATTTTAGATCTATTTAAAATATCTATCAATTAAATTATTAGAATGTAATATTCATTTGATCAAGTGGCAAAATATATCAAATACTGCAAAGTTAAGGCCGAGGGTATTAACTATGAGGACTCAGTATCTTTGGTAAAAAGTAAATTGCGTAATCGGATTCAAACACAAACTCTAAACGCAATGTTATCTATCAGGTTAAGCTAGACAGTTTTTATATAGAATAGAAATTATAATATATATATACATATTTATAACAATTCAATTTTTATTAGATTTGGATTGCGACGGCACAGCGCATGCTGTGACACTTATGAGGTTCCGGAGAAATATTTAAACATGATTGCCACTTAGCCTCCTAGAGTAGTGCCGCAGAAGAAGAGGATTATGACCTCATAGATGAGGCAATTAAGCTTATCTAGTTTATAAATATAAATTTATAACTTTCAAATTACGAAAAATAAAAATAATAAGGCAAGAAATTTCATCGTTTTCCGTCCTTTTTTAAATATTTTTTCCCTCTTCTCCCGCTTTTTTCAGGTCAATCTGTCCTGTTTTTGTGATAGGTATATGGCAGCAGTGACTGGTACTCACAAGATTATTATACAAATATATAAAATAGAATAAAATAAAAGAGAATACATTTTATATAAATTTTAATAATACAATAATTTCATTGATTTGTGTTTTTGGTGCAACTGTAACTCTATAAATAATTAAGAAGAACGTTTCCATGTTTCTGCGTGTGGGTGTGTGTGTTTTGGTGTATGAGAGTTACAATGTTCTTAATTTATTACACATGAATTAGCATAAAGCAAAATACGACAAATTATATGCGTACAAAAATATTGTTTGTTTTTAGAATAAAATATTAAAGAATTTATAAATTTATGTAGATCTAGATCTTTGTAGATCATTCTTCTCTACATATTGGTGTAAAGTACAGTGTCATCACATAAAAAATTATTATTATTCACTAAAATTTGGTAGATAAATTTAATTTTTTATTTAAAAAAAAAAAAAAATAATAAAAAAAAAACTTTAGCGTTTCTCTACATCTTTGCCTTCATTCATAGTTAACAACATATAAAATAAAACAAAAATTTCGAGCAAAATAATTTGCAAAGCACTTTTACAATAAAATAAAAAACTTTTTGCTTAAATACAAATAAAAAAAAATCCGCAGACTCTGGTTTTCAACCATAACTGCGTATCTTCACATTAAGCATCCACGATTCTCATCTTCATTAGCATGAATATCAGCAGCAGTAGCACTAGTAGAGCCCACTGGTCTCTTAGGAATATGGCGTGCTCGGATTAACATTAATCATTTCACTATTGCTGAAAGTTCAAAAAAAGAATTCACGATCAATAAAATGAAAAATAAACTAAAGATGCACATCCTATGTCTTTTTATTCAATCTGCAATCAACGACATTATCCGCTATTGCAAATTTAATTTATTAATACATGCCAAATTGTTTAAAATTGAATAGGACAAAACACAAGCTCACCTTTTGCTACACCTAATATGTATGAAAAGCAATGCAAGACCCAGAGTTATACAAATGCATCCGACTACAATATAAGCAATGCCCAAGAAGGGGTTCTTGCCACCAATTATTGATGTCGTTGATAGAATCATACGTTTAGTGCCATCAAAAGAAACAACAGGATATTCTAAAATAAAAAAAGAAAACAGGAAATTTGTATTTTTCTTCACCCGCCATCATCCGTATTAATTAAATTCAAATTCACTTACGATAGACAATGTCTAATGTGTAGATACCAGCCTTTAAGCCATTTTGAAATTCTGGATTTGTTTGATTAATGCGTCGATAGAGTTTTCGGAAACTAGGTAAAGCTGCTGTACGCATCCATACAATGAGATCCTCATTTTGGAAACCGTTATTATTTTCATTCTCTTCATCCAATTGCCAAAGTTCTTTTTGCCAGAATTTCGGTTTGGCATAGTCTCTTAATGCCACCGATAAATTACCATCTGGATTACGAAATTTAATCCGTTTATCTGAGGGCCAAGCAATGCCTGTATTTATTAAATCAATTGGTATATTGCCAAAACTAAGCGATAGTGTATCTAAATATAAATAAAAATTATTCACTTTCATGGAGATAATGATACTCATTTAATTTAATTATTGTTTACCATTAAATAGGGAATTGGCTATGGCACCACATGGTGCTATTGGTATTTGTTCATCGGTGTATGCAAATGGTGCGCAGTCGGTACTGGGCGCTGCACCCAATTGACCAAGCAATTGATCATCATCACGAGATTTAACATAACGGCGATGATTCTGATAATAATTTGTCAGGCCATAATACATATAGACTGTGCCCTGTAGTTGATGATAATAACCAAAATATAATGAATGATAAGGTACATTAATAAAGATATTACGACAAAAGTATTTTTTCTTTACTTACAATTAGATCTTTATCCAATGTAAATGTGATTTTGCAATTGCATGAACCACTAACTTTTGTTTGAAGATAATCGGCACATGTTGTGTTCAATTCACCAACTTGCAAGCAGTTGGTGTAGTCAATAACATACTCAGTGACATTATTTGAAATAAGTAAAAGTGCAACACCAATGGGTAGAAATAGTACACCAATAATGAAGAAAGTCGGTAGGACCGTGCGAGCTGTGAGCACAGGCTGCCAGGCAGGTAAACGTTGCTGTTTAAAAGCAGAATCTATAACGAAAACAATTATGGTTAGTTCAGTGCGTGTTTGGGTGGAGTAGCTCGGCTTATTCGTCTAATTGGTAACTACTTGGAGGGTTTGGTTGGTTGCTTATCAGTAAAATGGGTGCGAACGTATGCACGCACATAAATACACACATATATATGAATGCATACATGTGTGTAGTTTGAAAAGAAAATCGATTTGACATAGCTTTAAAGTAATCAATAATAATAATAACAAAAATGTATTAGTCATTGTTTTAAAATTTTCATTACTCATTTCATTTCCCCATTTTTTACTGATATCTCATACACATATATCCAACGCAAAAACTACACTACATTTAAGTATATAGAGTTAAGTAAAATTTTCACCTGAAGGTCGTTTTGATTGCTGTAAACCTTGAGTTTCCGCAGCCTGCGAAGCCATTATTTTTATTATTATTTATTTAAATCGAGTATTAAGCACACGATCTTTAATATTGTAATACTGCTCACGTTATCCTTAATAATAAATGAACCGCATTTAGTTAACTTTACCCGCTGGTTCCGTTGGGCAAATGTTCGTCATTCGTTTGTAAAACAGAATAACAAAGACGGCCAAATGAAGACGTCGAAATTGCAGGCCAGTGCTGCCATATCGCTCGTTGTACATTTTCTGCACTACTATGTCGTTGCCATTCATTTGTGAATGTTGCGTCCGTCGGTCATGTGCAACATACGTTTCTAAACTACCAATAACCTGCATGCAGTTCATAAACTACCTAGCCCTAAATGTCTCTCATATAGTCATCACAGTTTCGTACCGCGGTGGTATATGTGTGCGTGAGTGCGTTACAGTTTATACGCGTATTGTGTTTTAATTAGTATATTTTTTAATTCTTATTAATAAATGGTGCTAAAAACGGATTACTTTATACAAATGGCCTTATAAAGGTGTGCAAAGGAAATCATTTGTTATAAGTTACTTCAAGTTATATTAAAATTATTTAAACATTTTTCTTGCATCCATGTGTATAGTATATGTACATATGCGTTTGTGAAGGTGCGTTGGTGTGCTTCTTCTATTTAGCAGCAGTTGTCATTATTGTGTATTATTTGCTTGCTTTCGATGGGTGGCGCATTAAAGAGGGTGGAGCTTTGTTTCAATATTAGGATTTATTTATTATAAAAAGAAAGGAAGAAATTATACAAAAATCAACAAATCAATGGAAGGATAAATTCATTTATTGCTGCTGCTGATGCCGCCGCACATTTATATTTTTGGTCATTTACAGAAGGTTGAACCGATCTTTAGAGAAATGCCAATTGCTGTTTTTATTTTATATTTTTCTGACTATGGATGGACGGACAGACAATATTGTATATGCATGCATACATAATAGAGACCTGCATGATTACATTCATATACCGTTTTTGAATATTTTCATGCCGTTTTGTAATACATGGCAATATAAGAGTAGGAATGATGCATGAATACATTCACGCAGGTCTCTAATACATTATGTGTACTTATGTACATACATATGCATATATTAAAGATCTGCTTGAAAGCAAAACGGCATATGAGTCATTCACACTGAAATGAATTCCTATTTTGTCATTCACACTTTAAATGAATGTGAGTGAGTGGTCGTTCTTTTGCGTCGAGGGGACTGTTAGGTACATGAGCTTAAAGAAATGGATAAAAACGCAATTGAGTGTAGAAAATTATGAGTTCGCATTTTACAGTGCAATATACCTATTGTCCATTGAATTGTAAATTTTATTGATTTACTTTTACTTTTTTTTACATTAAGCAAAAATTAAATAAATACTATTTTAAAGTACACATTTTTATTGTTCCTAAAAACACATTCATTCAAATTTTTAATATTTGAGTGAAGGAATATTATTTCCTGATTTACGGCAATTTTGCAGTTTTTAGGAATTGAAGTTCTTTGCTGTTGAAATCAATCTTTCTGACACTGCACTACTTGCCAGAGCCACTAAAATTCTGCAACTTGTTTTGTACAGATTTGGAAACTGTTTTTAACTCCACCATTCTAGGAGTATTAAATCAACCATTGCTAAAAACAATATTTATATTTAGGTAGCCATGTATCTCATTATTAATGTTATCATATTCATTATTGTTTTCACAAAGTGTATAGTAATCAGCCGAAATTTCATCTACTAGTGATTTTATGTTGTCCTATCGTTACTAAAACTTTTTATAACCTTCCGGCAATATTCAATAGTGTGCTCTTTCTCGGTTTCAGTAAATTTCAAGAGCTTTTTTGTTGGAGGAAATAAAAATAGGGCGATGTTATCACAAATTGCAAAAGATCAGTCCACACGTCTCTGCATTTTTTAATATATTTACATGATTAATATCTATTCCACATATATTTTTTAAATGATTGATGAGGAGTATAACTAAATGCAACGTTGTATATTTTTTATAGGTTTATGACAGTGCTTAAATTGCTTAAATCTATAAAATCCTTTCAATAACAGATATCTCATTTTTTCTTCCAATGTCTTTGAAATTTCAATTTAATTCGTTTCAATAGATTTAATTTATTCCAACGAATTGGCCAGTATCTTTTAGTGCCATTTATAAATTGGAGTCCATACCCGATTCCGATTCGATTCACCATTTTCAGTTATTCAGAAATTTAATTAAAAGTTCTTTCAATAACATTGTGAAGCAGATGATTTACACTATGCATGATATTGAGGCCGTGAACTTTTTCGCTCATAATAGTTGGGTTGCCCTTTTCCAAATCGCAGCCGAACTCATTTAATACTTTATTAATTTTAATTAATTGTTAATTTTTGCACCTAAGAATATTTTTTACTTTAAAATTGATTGTCCATTAATTATATGAAATACTTCCTAGAACACGAATCTCCCTTCATAGATTTTAATGCAAACAACCGGTTTATCAGAACTCTTTCCTTAATGTAGTGCATCGTTACAGATAGGTACGAAGTTTTGAAATAATTAAACCATTGTTTATTATTTTTAGTATTATAACAAAACAGTTTTATATTATCATTGTTAAAAAATTGACAATCAAAAAACAAATTATACTCTTCACGTTGTGATTAGTATTATAAGTTTGTCATGAGGTTTGTAATGCTAAGAAGGAGATATTGCAAGTCACATATACTATATATATTTGTAATCAGCTCAATGAGACGAGTCGATATAGCCATGTCCGTCTGACTAGAAGTATTTTACCCATATACATAAGCCACATAAATTTCGAGACCCTCAGACAATCAAGAGGAGTACCTCCCATACAAAGCCTCTACACAAATTGATGTTCTTATTAGAAAAACTTTTTTGGCTTTTTGTGCCATTTTAAAATTTGGACACAATAAGTTTCTGATCCATATCCAACCATGTAAATGTCAAAACCCTAGGATTACTGGATAGCTTAGCTCCCATACAAAAAATGTTTTATAGGGGATTCGTGTATTACATCTTCGGCATAGTCGAAGATACCTTTTTCTGGTTTTTTATTGCTAATTTTTGAGATATGTACACATAGCCCAGAGCATTATGCAAGAGCCAAAGTCTAACAATCTTCGCAGTATGTATCGGATCGTTATCATGTTAGAAACAAAATTATTCTTTAAAATGTTGAAATATCTCCATTTATTCATTGTCGATTCAATAAATTCCAGGTGGCCCATACCATAGCCTTCATGCACCCCCAAACTATACTTCCACCTCCACCGTGTTTGACTGTACAAACAAGATTTTCCTTCTTCAGCGCATTTTCTGATTTGCGCCACACAATTTGACGACCTTTTATGCAAAAAATACAAAATATACTTTCATCTGAGAATCTAACTTGTTTCCAGAATTCCGAAGGCTTATTTATATATGTAAGTTACGAGCCAACTCAATTTGCCTTCGTCCGTTCACAAGTGAAACGTACGGTTTTCTTCGAGCGACTCGACCATGATAACCAGCTTTACGTAACATTTTTCTGATAGTTTCGGCACAAATTTTTTTTTATATACGTTTCATTTACGTTTTCAACAATTTTTGTTGATGTTATTCGAGGGTTAACTTTGCCATATTGATTATTTTGCAATCTTCCCAGACTGATAATATTTTTCGACGACCTGAACGCGGCTTAGATGTTAAAATTCTGGTTTCTTTGAAATTGTTTACTACACGCTAAACGGAGGAAAACGTTCTTTTAATAGTTTGGCCAATTTTTCGGAAGCTTTTTCCATTTTACCATAATTGAATAATTATTTTTCTCTTTGAAACACTAATTTCTTTTCTTTTGGTTATATATAATTATTATATATATAAATATTATCCACACTTTTAAATAAAATGTGCCAAGGAGGTTAAATAAATTACCAAGGAATGGAAAATGGCCAAAAGTCATAACAACGTCATCAAACAAAATGAACGCAGACTTTTTGGTGCTTATATTTACTAGTTGTTACATTTAGATTTAGTTATTTTAAAAATGAACAGTAAAATCTAGATTTTTGTTTTTGATTTTCATACTTAAGAATGTAAAGAAGAAATACATGCAAAAAAAAAATATATAAGAATTGCATATTCACATAGCGTTTTTTCTTTTCTAAAAAAATTAGTTAGTTGAACGCAGACTTTCTGTGGTATGTGTATGTATTTGTGTTATCCGAATTAGAGAATTCATTTCATTCACACAATTTGGAATTCATTTCTATTCGTGTGGAATTCGTTCCATGTAAAAAGAAAAAACACTCACTCACATTCATTTAAAGTGTGAATAGCAAAAAGGAATTCATTTTCTTTCGCGTGTATGTGTGCGCAATACAATAAGAATAGAATTCCATTATTTGAGAGCAAGTGATGTGATTCAAGCAGGTCTCTAGTATGTATGTATGTCTCATTGGCTTGCCGGAAATGCGTTGTGAGTTGTGTGCTTATATAAGTTTTGATTTTGCTTTTACAATACAATATTTTTTGTCTGCATATATTTTATTTCTTAATTGAATCATTTGTATTTATGTATATATATACGTGTGTTTTTATTTTATTGTTGCCGGCATTTGAATTTTTGTTTATAACAAATATTAGACACACACACACATAGATTATTCATACATATGTATCTCACAAGCTTTTTTTATTTTGATTTTTGCCCACTTACACTTGCTCACTTCATTTATACGCTCTTTTTCTATTTTTTGCTTTTTTGCCTCTCTTTGCAGCTCATCATCGCCTTAATATTGTTGGAGAATAGAGGCGCCTCTATCAATAACAAAGCAGCAATAAAATTTGAAAGATTATTCTCTGTCAGTCTGTATGTTTGTCTTTGAGTGTGTGTTATTTTTTTTAATGTAATTGCCAGTCGTCGCCGTCACCGTCATCATAATTGTATTTGTCGTCTTCTACTTTGTTGCTCTTAACTTTGATAGCTTCCTGACTGTCATTATTACAAGTAAATAATATATTTAAAATTTGTTATTGTTGTGCTGCGCTCTTTCTTTCTGCTTCAACATCAGTTAGCATCATAAGCAAGTCGAAACGAAAATCATCGTACTAGATCGATCAGTGGGTTACTCTCATTTTTATACGCTAATCTGATATACGAAGCATTTGCTGCTTTTTTCATTAAAATCCTCAGTCAGTATCGAACTTTTAGACTTTCATTATTGTGTTGTCACCATCATCAGCAGCAGCAGCCTCAAACAGCAAAAATATAATCCTCATTTATACTCATATTTCGTGTTTCGTGTCTTAAATGGCTGAATTGATGCGTTTGGGTAATGTTGATGTGGTCATACAGAAAGATAAACTTGGCTCGCCGACTGGTGGCTCCGACGATGGTAATTTGGCAGCACTAGGCGGTATCAGTGGTCTTGGCGCAATGATGGCTGCCGGTGGAATTGATTTGGGTGATTTAGCACAGGAGCTTGACCAAGATGAATTCGATGGACCTCATATGATAAATGGTAAGTAGTGTATGTGTGTGTGTGTATGTATATCTGTTTGAGAAGTGAGTGTGAATGGATATTAAAGAAGCAGTGGTGTGTGTGCCTCAGTGCCATGAGTCAGCAACGGAAACGGCTTACTTAAGGTAAAACCAACCAAAAATAATAAGCAAATATATGCGAAAATAATTCAAATTGTGTATACAAAACAAATTATGTAGCTCAAAAGCAACATTAATAATAATACATATTATAATAATAATAAACAGACTTTATCACTAGGTTTACTTAAACATATTTTAATGTGCCTTTACTTCCACTTTCTTCTCACCCTTCTTCTTCTTCATTATTTCATTCTTTTTCTACTCGAAAGTATTCATTTCAATTAATTTCCATTTCCTGTTTGAGTATTGAGTTACTAATATTTGCTTGATTCATAGTGAATGATAAAATGTATGTGCAAATATGTACAATTTTTATTTGGGAATCACTGTAAGCCATGTACGAATGTATTCAGGTGCCAACTTTCCTGCAAAATTCAAAATTTAGTCTTTTCAAGCTTTGATTCATTGAGCCTAACTGAGATGTTGTTGTAACAGCAAGGAGGATGTGAATAAATAATGAATGGGAGAGTTGAGGGCAAAAAGGATAAAAATTAATAATAAAGGGTAGAATTCTTCCTAAGGAAGCAGCCTCTATCGGTCGAAGCTATGGTGGGTTGGTTTATTAGGACAGGTAAAAAGATTAACAGTATTATGAGGAGAACCACCACCTTGTGGACATCGGTTATTGTCAGGAAGACATATAGGTTCCCTGTAACACTGGAAGATAAGATATCAGCCCAACTTTAACTGAGCTAGGAGGAAGTTCCATTTCGCTATCATCAACCTTTTTACACAACTCTATTTAACACTCTAATTTCAACTGCCCTCCGATGTAGTTCATTACTGATTCAGAAATGACTAGGCGGAACAACGCCCGTAATAGTTCTGTAGTTGGCATTCATATTTGAGGCTAGCAAATACTGCTTAGAAAACAGCTCAATATGCTGACGGACCGATAAATCTTTTGCTTCCTAGTGGAGATGGCCAATACTGACCATCAGGAAGCAACATGTCACTGTTCGAAGGACTTTGTTTTGACTGGTTTGCAAGTGTCCCCTTTCAGCATTATTGGGTAAAAGATTTATAGTTAAGGTCGGATCGTCGATTGCCTTATTTAAAGTCTGATAGGGGCCTTAAGAATTTTTTTTCTCTGTTCCACACGATTAAAGGTGTTGTTTGCATGTGTAGCAAATATGAGCAGGCTGTCAAACGTAACATCAAAAATTATCGCGTGGGAATGAACCTTTAAGACCTAAAAAAAATGTTCAGTTCCATAGTAACCTGCTTAGTCCACATTGTGGAAATGAAGAAGTTTGATTTCGATGGTGCGAGCTTAAGGATGCGGCTACAGAAAAAGCCAGAGGATTCCTTCAGATTGTTATTTGTTTGGCCGCGTTATTACGCAATGAGCAGAACTAAAGTTCATAATGTGCATTCAGATCAAATGAGATGATACGGTGATCAACGTGAAGCACATGACAGCATTGAATGATAGCCTGGAACACAGCTTTTCACAGGGGATCATAAACGTTCACCAACTGAATTGCCGGTCTTTATTGCCTGGTATAAAGTCTCTAAGAAAAGAGGGACTAAAGGAAGAAGGGAAAAGTTATAAAATTAAACAATGAGCCACTAATTACAGCGATACAACCGGGAATCTGATTTGAAATACACAAATTGGAGGAAACAATTTAGACGACGGAAATAGAAGGCTTATCGAAATTTTAAACTTACGTTGTCAATCGCTCCTAGAAGCAGATATATCTCTTCGGTTTGCCATCAATAATAGATGGGAGCATTTTTTATATTTATTCAATCAGGACCATGGAAGAAGTTTCTACTGTAAGATTACTTGGACATATTAAGCAATAAATTATTGGCTAGTGCCCAAAAGTTTAAAATCAACGATCTGTCTGCAAAGGCTTGAGAAAATAAATACTAAATTTTACAAGAGCAACAAACCCAAGCATAACTCCTTGTTACATTAATTATTACTACTTATTACTGCAATTTATATGAAATTGTGTAAACGGACTAATATATCATTCATCCAAAAAGATAAATAATTTTTTGTAGCAATAAAAATGGGATTTTTAACTACCTGTCGCTGTCAAATTTCGCGGCATAAATTGTTGACAATATGTAGTTATTCTTAACCAGGGTACAAAAATAAATGTTCATAAATGAAGATTTGTTATTTTTGCTCGAGTTCATATATGAACGATTTCATAATTTCGTTCTTGCTCGCGAATGTGTGAAATTAATGCAAACTAATTTTGCTTTTGCTCACACGCGAGCGATGAACAAACGATAAAAATACTCGCAGATCGCTCTTGATCGCAACACGGAAAACATTTTTCCCTCGCACTAGTGTGTGAAAAAGAGAAGTCTCTCATACGTCAACGATTACCAAAGTATTATGAACCAAAACGCTCTTGCTCACGACGATTCCGCGATTTTTTTTTACACATAACTGAATAATGGAAAGATTTGTTTGTCAATGAAATTTGCCATGCATGTTGGCCACCTTTATTAATAAAAAAAAAAAAAAAAAAAATGTCATGACAACTATGAATTTGTTTATAATTATTGCAACAACTTGTGTCTTTGGCGGAATTGAAACTTTATTCATCTTTATGTTTGCTGTTTCTTTATATGTTTGGAAATTCAGGCGATCGTCCAGCTATTATAGCACCACCAGAAAGTGAATGGTATCATGGACGTTTGGATCGTTACTCAGCTGAGTCACGTTTACGTGGTACCGGTAAATTGGGCAGTTATTTGGGTAAGTACCAAATACAATTTGGAGCTGATCATATTATGAGATAATTTGATTTACACATGGTTTTTATTTATAGTGCGTGAAAGTGATCGGAAACCTGGTTCGTATGTACTCAGTTATTTAGGTCGTACAGGCATAAATCATTTTCGGTATGCAATTCCAAATTTTTCATTCTGCTCATCATAATACGATATAAATCTTATAGCATAACAGCTGTTTGTGGTGATTTCTATATTGGTGGCCGACAGTTTATTTCGCTTAGTGATCTTGTTGGCTATTATACGTCTTGTAGTGATTTATTGAAACGTGAACGTCTTGTTATACCTGTAGCACCCCCAGAACCTGTTAATGATAAGAAACGAGTTGTTGCCATTTTGCCATATACAAAGATGCCCGATACAGATGAGTTGAGCTTCCAGAAAGGCGATATATTTTTTGTACATAATGATATGGGTGATGGTTGGCTTTGGGTAACAGCACATCGTACAGGTGAACAGGGAATGATATTTCGCGAACTTGTTGATGATTTAGATGTATCGATTGATCCGAACACCGTGTTTCCCTGGTTTCACCCAAATTGCACAAAAAATGAAGCTGTCGATATGTTGGTTAAGGGTAAGCAAACGATATATATAAAATTTACCACATAAACATAAACTGTAAAAATGCATACTTTTATTTTAATAGCTGGTCCTGGAAGTTTTCTAGTAAGACCAAGTGATAATTCACCTGGTGATTATTCACTTTTCTTTCATATTAATAATCAAATACAACGTTTTCGTATCGAAAAGAAAGGTGTACGTTATCTAATGGGTGGCAGGACATTTGAATGCCTGGACGCCGTTATAAATCGCTATCGTAAGGAGCAAATTGTTGAGGGACACTCATTAAGTCATCCGGTGGTTAATGGAACGCAGCCAGAATTCAATCAACAGTATGTTGTGGAAAAGGCTGCAGAAAAGATTTATGCAACACTACGCGAATGTCGGGATCAGATTGGTCTTAAAAAAATTAAAGGCATTAAACATCATGGCCATTTGAATAAGAAATCAGATAAAACAGCCAAGTGGAAACAACTGTATTTTGCCTTAATTAGTGAAGGTTCAGAAACGCATCTATGCTTTTATGACAATCCGAAAAAAACTAAACCAAAGGGACTCATTGATTTATCGTGTGCTTATTTATATCAGTGCCATGATTCGCTCTGGGAGCGACCATATTGCTTTCAAATAGTTGAACGTGCATTACCATGTCTAGCGACCGTAACATATTTATGTGCACCGAGTCAAGAAAGTTATGTTGAGTGGATAAATGCATTAAAAGCACAATGCGGCTCACAATTGAGTCGTGCACAAAAGAAAGTACCACGTTTACGTGAATTACGCTGCCTCAATTTGAACGTTTTAGAAGCTCATCGATTACCATTTAAATTGGTCCCACATCCATATTGTAGTATTTCATTAAATCAAGTCAAAGTCGGTAAAACACGTGTGAAAATTGCGCCAGATCCAGTATGGGAAGAAGATTTTGTATTAGAGTAAGTATACTTTTTATATCTTTCACACTAGTGTATGTTACCCTGATATTTGCAACGTATAGAATCGTGAGTCGTAGACCCAATAAAAAATATATTTGGAATTCATTTGGCCTGGGCTTATGTATTCTCTTAGCTTTTGAGCCATCGAGCTAAACATGGTTTAAGTTACCTGGTTTTCAGCTGTTCTCTACTTAAAATACTGAAGGAATAATCTTATTATCAATGACTTTAATTACTCCGTATCTTCGATGGAGGCATTGCCATCCACAAACAATGTGTACCCCGGTGCTTCAACATCAAGTTAACAAAATCGGCAGTACTCAGTGCCTTGCTTGTCTTTGGCTTTCACTGTTGTTGTTTAGAATATGCAGCTGATTGGCACTCTGGATATATCTGCCGTATATTTCTATTATGTACAAGCTCTGCTTGGAAAATGGTATGATGGCTTCCTGTCCTATAGATTCCTACTTTGGCAAAACGCACAGCGAGAGGAATGGACAACAACCCTCGGGGCTCACGATTTTTTCCGTTGAAAGCATAAAGTATAACGATAATAGAATTTCACAATTATTTTTACATTATAGCTATAAATTTTGAATGTTTATTGTAGTGATGTTCCACCAGATGTTGTCTCATTAACTATTACATTAATATCACGTGGTAAACGAGGAAAGGACTCTGAGGTTGCCGAGTTAACCATTGATTTGGCTAGTCTTCGAAATGGCCAAGAGACTGAGGAATGGTATCAACTAACCGGTATGACACCCATGGGTGAATGGGGCTCACTGCGCTTACGTATGCGTTATTTAGATGATCTAATAATGCCATGTGAAGAATATAGTCCATTGCAACAATTATTACTAGAACCGGAATTGCATGCAGTCAAAGCTTTAGCTGATCTCTGCCATAATGATCGTGTACCATTGGCGACAGCCTTATTACGTGTCTTCCGTCAAGAAAAACGCGAAACGGAATTGATACGAACATTATGCCAAGCGGAGGTGGCACGCGAAAATGAAACCACAACCTTATTTCGAGGTGCATCATTGGCAACGACACTTATGGATTTATATATGCGTACTGAGTGTACGGGTTTTTTACAATCCGCTGTTTCTGAGACAGTACAACGCATTCTGGAGAGTAAACAATCAGCTGAATTGAATCCAACAAAAATGGATGTTAATGATGATGCCTGTTCAAATGCTGAATTCCTTTTACAAATCCTTGATCTTGTTACGCATTCAATATTCACATCACCCGAGGCATGTCCTCGTAGTGTACGTTACATTTGCAATTGTTTACAAAAATCTGTGGTTGCCAAATGGCCAACAGAGCGTTTAGTCCGTACACGAGTTGTTTCTGGATTTATATTCCTGCGTTTATTGTGTCCCGCATTATTGAATCCAAGGCAGTTTGGACTTGTAAGTGAGACACCACCAACGGCGGCAACACGTTCATTAATTATGGTCGCTAAATGCTTACAGAATTTAGCAAATCTAATTGAATTTGGTGGCAAGGTAAGAAGTACTATACAATATTAACAGAAGTCTTGCATCTTTGTCTCTCTCTCTCTCTCTCTCTCTCTCTCTCTCTCTCTGTTTATTTCATTCAGGAACAATATATGGAAGTTGTCAATCCATTTATATTAAAGAACAAAGAACGTATGATTGTATTCCTTGATCAACTATCATTAGTAACCGATCCAAATCCATTGCCCGGCATGTTTGTTGAACAAAGTTCAAATCATAATTCACAGGATACAGGTGAGTAAATTACATTCTCTTTTTGGGCTTACTTATATCTAATTAAATTAATTTATTATTTTTAGGCCGTGAACTCGCAACATTACATCACATTTGTGTCTCTTATCTGCCAGATTTGCAGGCACGCTCCAAGGATATTGTATCTATTAAGAAACTAGTAACTGTCACCGATATGCTAACAAAACATAAAGTCAAATATCGTGAAATGATTAGTTAAATAGAGTATATTTTCTACATACATAAATATATATAAAGATTAGAATGGATTACGAATAAGAGAGTGAGATAGAGAGAGAGAGAGAAAGAGCGACAGAGACCATAAGTAAAATTATGTTAAAAGCGTTTTTTTTTTACACACCATTTACCTACCTATACAAATATAAAAAACCTAATGCACCATGATGTGTATTTCATTTAAATAATTATGTAATAAGCAGTAAAATAAGATTGATAATCATAATCAAATCAGTTCACTCAGTCGCTTGTTTTCTCTAATCCCTATTTAATAAATTGATAAAAACACTTTCACAGATACACAGAAGATAAACTCAAGTTATAATTATTACATATATACATAGGATGCAACATACATATATTTCAATATATAATACCATATTTTATATACGTACATTAAAAGAAAAATACCATGGTACGTATTAGAGACCTGCACTCAAATAATGGAGTAATATTCTTATTATTTTGCACGCACATACAAGCAAAAGAAAATGATTCTTTTTTTGCTATTCACAATTTGAATGAATGGTGTTTTCTTTTATGTGGAACTCCCGAAATGGAACGAATTCCACATTGTGTAAATGAAGTGAAGTGAATTCTCCAATATACAACGCGTGAAGAGAGTGGACGCATAACAATAAAATACATATTGCTAAAATAAGCAAAAGAAAATAAAAAAAAAAATTTTTTTTTTTATCCATTTTATTTTAAAATAAAAAATACGACAAAATAACATTTAAAAAAACCAAAATCAACAGTGATCAAAGTATACTATATAATATACCTAATATTATATTGCACTGTAAAATGTGCTCATAATTTTCTACACTCAATTCCGTTTTTATTCGTTCCTATGAGTTCATAGGTACATGTGCATAGCAACTCTTGACGAAAAAGAAACACTTCACCACTCAATTATATTCATATTTAAGGTGTGAATCGCAAAATAGAAATTCATTCAAGCAGGTCTCCTAGTACGTATACATTATACTTATATATATTATATATAGAAAGAGAGGGAGAGAGAGATAGAAGAAAGAAAACCAGTAATTAAGAACAGTAGTAATTTAGTTAAGCCGTCGATTATCAATTCTTTTTATTCATTAGTCATATGTATGTAGTTATAGAGACTTTTATATTTTTGTGCGACTTGTTCTTTATTTTAATTCAACATCCATTATTAACAACCAATCAATGTTAATCAATCGGTCAACAAAAATTTTTATATCTGCTGCGAACTACTCCCATTTACATTAAATGTATGATAAAAGCAAATGTCTTAAGTCATGATTTGCTTGCTTTAGACTCAAAATCTGCTTTAATAAACTTTGAATAGTTACGCACTTTGAAGATAGATTGAATGTATTGTTGTAAAATAGTTTACATCCCGCAAGTCCTTTCCATAATGAATTGTTGTAATGTATTCAATAATAAAATACATATCAAAGTTTGGAGGGTTTTGAGCAAACAACATACACACGCTGGGAAATGAATGCTCATTTAAGAAATTAAGATAATTGAAAATTCTTAAGATTTTGTATAAAACAAAAAGAGAAGAAGAACATTTACAAGATTAATCATTAATCTGAACATTGTACCTATCTCGCAAAAGTAAAATTGTATTTGAGGTGGAAAATTAGAAGTTTCTTTCTAAATTCTATTCTATAATTTGTAATAATAATAACATCCATTGACTGATATGATAATGATGATGAGTTATTCTTGATCGATAAGTGTTTATTTTTTGTTATTAATGAATAAATTGAGATAAGATTTATTCATTCAATAATCTCTCTTGTTTTTCATAATTTTATATTAATAAAATTTAAATTAAATCAATCAATCGAAAATAGTTCAAATTTCACTTTGAACTTTATTATTGCTACTACACACTTTAATATTTTCATCGAATTTGTGTGAAACAAAACAATTATGAATAAAAAAAAAATGATTGAAAAATCTGACTTGATTGACACATATCGGGTCCAAAACTATGCTTTGTTTCAAGCTGAAGGAACCAATCATACGCATTCGCAACATTTCATTGTATCAAATAAAACCAATAAACAAACAAATATTGATACGTATGTTCATATGTATATGAGGTGAAAGATGAATATAACATATAAAATGTGATTTTATGATTTAATTTCTGCTCCTTCAAATGAATGAAAAAGGGAATTCTTTGATGAAAACACATATATGTATGTATATGTTTCTGAGTTAAGATAATCGCTGCATCTTTACATAACTTTTGGAAAACTAAATGAGAAACTTTCAAATGTTTTTGGACAGTTGAAAAATTATGTTTATTATTCGATTGCATTGAATAAATATTTACCAATTCTCCGGTACCGATTTCCAATTTGTGAAGAAGGAATCAGGTTTAATTATAATTTTTTATAATAAAAATAATTTTTTGAGATGATAGAAAAGGTAGCTACTACATAATTTTTATCAAATCTTTATTTAATTAATATACGCAATGATGATGGGGACAGACAGAGCAGAATAGAATAGAAAAGAACTGTGAAATCAGTCATTGTTTCGTTGGTTAACTGGTTACAATGGGACAAATTGATTTCGTTTCATATTGCAAATACCGCTTCACTCATATCTGAAAAATTCAAACTACTTACAGCTTAGAAATTCAAATGCATGGAAAGTTTTAATTTGGGTGGTTGGTGGCAAAATGTTTAAATTATCAAACACCATCATCCTTAATTCCTAGAGTGTTTTAGTTTGAATGAAAAATTGATAAAATTTCACGTTTTTTCTTTCTATAACATATATCTCTTAAATATCGTTTCTTTGAAGCTTTGATATATTTAGGTTTTTTGGGAGTACACAAAGCCTTAGTTACTTGTTATATTTATTTTATATTTTGTTTAATTAAATATAATTTGTACACAAGTGATTGTCATGACATTAGTTTTATTTTGAATATATTGTAACAACAAGGTCATAAGCAGACTCAGAGACTTCGAAAAGCAAATACAACTAGGGAAGGTTTGATGTTTGTGCAAAACTATAGTCCAATTCCTGTTAGTTTTTAAGATTTTGAGCGAGATGAGATTTTAACAAATGCCTTTATGACTTGCTTAATTATCGAAATTTTTAGGATCAATCCGACAACACTATACTATATATTAAAGCTGCCATATAATTCGACAAAATAAGTGATGCGCATTTCTGTTTGAGTTTGGAGATTACAAAACTCATTAATTTATTTAATTTTTTGAACATTACTATAATTAATGTAAAAAATCATATTAATCAGTAATAATTGTATATTAAAATAGAAGATATGAATCGGTATTTATCTGCCATATATAATATAATAAAAATTGAACAAAACAATAAGCTTTTACATTTTTTGAGTAAGAAAATTCATAAAATTTTAAACGAATATGGATATATTGGAGTATGTACATGACACATACATCTGTATAATTATATGCATAAGTAGATTTTCGTTGTTGACGAAACAATAATAAAAAATAAAAAAATAATAACCGAAGCATAAATTTATACTTGATTTAATTAATTATTGTTTTTCTATACTTAAGGAAAAAAGTTAAGTGAATATCTCATTTAAATTATGTATAAATTATGATTAAAGTATTATGCATCTTTGTTAACTTTGGGTACAAAATTTAGATTTATCTTGATCCTGCATGCCATTGTGTTATTATAAAAGAAATAAACATGTTTATTGTAATTTTAATAATAGAAAGGGAAATCCCAACAAAATTTCTAATATTTTCTTCAAATGTTTTTTTTTTGATTATAATTTTCTTTCTCAGCATATGTATATCATTTTACAAAAATATAATTATATTGTAATTACCAATTTTTGAAAACAAGTATTTATTTTATCTAAATGATTAATAATTATAAAAAATATATCACTTTTCTTTCCAATAAACCTCAATCTAAAAGAAGCATATTTTCGAATAATAACAACAACGATGCAGAGAGTCAAGTTAGTGAGCCAGTCAGTCAGGCAGTCAAATACTCGTAGTATTGAAACAACAGAAGCAATCATCAATTATTAAGAATAAGGTTCACGAATATAATAAATGAAACAAATTGATCAATCAATTAGTTAAAAATGTTATAAAAGCAAATAAAAATTTGTAAAAAAAAATCTAAAACAAAATATACTTAAATAATTTAACGGATGGGATGGGCCAACTAATAGATACCCAGTACCCCAAAAATTGTTTACAGAGACTTATTGACGGTGCCGATGATGAAGTGGTTTAGTAATAAATAAATCATGCGTGGAAAAATACATATGTATATGGCTCGAATGCATCAAAAGTGACGATCTTAAAGTTAATTACCTTTCTTAAATTTGATGAGACATATTAAACTTAGGCAACAATCTTTGTTCTCATGATTTCGATGAAGGTGGCTTGATTGTAGGGCCAGATAGACTCTCAACTTTTTTCTATCACAGCACGCCCGTAATAATGTCAGTTTTCTAGGTTTCCCATTTTTATCAAAATTTACAAAATTTCTAAAGTTTTCGTTAATTTTTGTTGGATAAATTTTATTATTATGAGTGTTGTGGGTTTGGGAATTATATGCTATATTTGCAGGGTTAAGAGAGGATTATGGTGGCACAATACAAGGTTACAGATAATTAACTCTATAACTTTGACAAGAGACGTCAAATCGACTAATGACAGCACGAGTTTGCATCGTCAGTTTTAGAATCAGTACACACCAATCGAACTCCGTATAATTATTCAGCTATACATACATTCAAAATAACTTCACTATTGTGAAAACTTACCGGGCGGGTGTGCCTCACCTATATAAGCATACTATTGAAGTGAAACTGTTTCACAAAATATTAAGAATCAAGTTTCAAAATAATTACTAGAGTTGTGCTCTTATAATATTATTCATTTATTTCATTATTTTGTGATACAATCGTTATGAGATGTTCATGATAATTAAAATGAGATACAAATATTCGTGTATCTACAGTGTTTAAGTATCGTGTAAATATAGCGTCTATTGTTGTTCCATGTTTTCTAATTGATTTTGCAGGATCATTCAACCTCCTCCAGTGATTTTATCTGATCCAATATTGAGAATTTTAGCTACTTAAAAGAGAATATAAAAGTAGTGATTTCTGAATGAACAGAATAATTTTGTCAATTGCCTGATTCGGGGATAAACATATATAAGGCCACCACTACCACCGGTTGTCCGTGCCCTGTCCAACATTGTCAATGGCATACTTCCCCTACTTCATCTACATGTACTGCACATGACAGTGGATGATTAACGTTTACCTGCACTGAAGGTGTTAACATGTGAGCCTCAGTGACATGCACACAAATTAATATACGAAATCGGCGCCGTTATTGCCACACATAAATGAAAAGTATGGATGAAATTCGATCACTTCCTGAGCACGAATATGATTCAAAGGAAAAACGAATATATAACTGTTGCAATTGCGAGTGTCTTGTTTTTGATACGTTCTGCATAAAACAAACAATAATATCAACAACAGCAGGGACACAAGGAAAGTCATTGTCTTTGGTTGTTGTTATATTGTGCACATAACCAATTAGCAGCAACAACATCACCAACAAAGTCATAGCCTTCGGTTTTTCATACGACGATCAGTGAACTACCTTCCCTTCTCCGCAGACGCAATTTGAGAGTTGCTCATGAGAGAGTGAACAAAAATGAGTTACATACTAAACTGAGCAAGTGAACATGTTCCTTCAAAATTGTTCTTTTTTGTTCACTTGTTCACTTTGACACAGTTTTCTTTTTTAACTCAGTTGTTCTTTTTGGCTCAGTTGTTCTTTTTTACTCACCTGTTCTTTTTGTGTCAGTTGTAAACATTTTTATAAATTGTTTTTGTACAACACACAAGCTGCTTTTTGTTGTTGTGTTATTGTAATCTCTTTATTGAAATTTTCCGTCTTTTCCGGTCGATTTTCCAAAAATTTTATTATGTGTTGTGCATTTGGCAATAGAAATACTTGTTCGACTTAGTTGTCCATTTTGGCTCATTGGTTTTTTTGTTGTCTCTTGTTCTTTCTTACTCACTTGTTCTCTTCGCTCCGTTGTTTCTTTTGCTCACTTTTACATGTAGAATAATAGTTTTCTTTTCTTGGTGTTTTGGTTCTTTTTATTTTAAACACATAGCATGAGCAACTGAAAAGTATTCATAAAATCATAATAGAGACCTGCATGAATGTAGTTATCTTATATATGGCAACATATGAGTAAATATGAATTCATTCAGAATGGTATATGAATGTATTCGGGCAGGTCAATAGTTCGTAAGTGGACAACTTATCAATGTGAGCGAGTTGACTCACTTCAAAAAAAAAGAACAAGTTCACCAAAGTGAGCAGTGCTTACCCAACACTAGTATGTTCACCCGTCTATTATACCTCAGCAACAAAAAAAACGGTGACTCACGAAGAGAGAGAGAGAGAAAAGCATCTTCGACTGGTGGATGCCCGTTCGGTCATTCGGTGCTTGTTCATACGTTCTTTCGTAACGTATACACACAATGTGTCACACATCAGCAAAGCCATTTTTATCTCTCTCTTACTCATGCATAAACATTCATTCGCTAAAAAAGTTTCGCTTCAATCAAAATTCAAGAAGAAGCACATCATGAGCAACAAAATATACATGTACGAAATTTTAATGCATTGTGCTTAGGATAGCGCTTGTTAAAGCTATCTCGCTCGCACGTTTGATTTTCGTAACATATCGTAAATTTGGATTTACCTACCTTCACTAAAGAAGTTTCACTTCAAAAAAAAAAAAAAATTGTAAGATTCGCTTATTTTTTTTGAACACACATGTTGTTGTTGTAAACATTTTTATAAATGTTTTTGTACAACACACAAGCTACATGTTGTTGTGTAATTGTAATCTCTTTATTGAAATTTTCCGTCTTTTCCGGTCGATTTTCCAAAAATTTTATTATTTGTTGTGTATATGGCAATAGAAATACATATCCGTTTTTTATTTTTATGGCTAGTGTGGTGGTGGCATGGACCAATGAAAGAACAAGAAGTATGCGCGTGGTGTTTTGTGTAGAAAACAAACCCAAATTTTGCTTCTCCACAAAGCAAAAACCAAGCTCAATGGATTCAATTTGCTGCACATATTTTCGGATAACTCAGTACTAACTCAACTCATTCAACGAAACGGAACGAAATATCTATTCATCCATTCGTTTTGCTTTGGATATTTTAAACAATACTCATCATACAACTTTTATTTTTCATTCCAACGCTTACTTAATACCCTTACTCTTTCTAAAAAATGCACGTGTATTCCACGCGAGTACTATGTATGAAAGACTTCTACTACAACAATAAAAACTTTGTTATTCTCGTTCACGAATTTACGTAGTATAAGGCGAATGAGGTGAGCTCATAACACAAAAATAAGCTTGCAATTCGCGGAAAAAAGAAAACAATTGTCGTGAAATTATAAAGGTTTTGTTAACGATAGCAGAATAGAAAATTATGATTTAGTATCACCAGAAGTAAATGTCATATATGCTGACTGCTGTCGATTTTGCCGAAACATTAATGTATTGTATAAGACATTAACATTAATGCTGAGATGCAGCGGTATACAAATTTAGAAATTGCTTTCAGTGAAGAATATAATGTGTTGCAATGGTCGAATTACAATAAAGGCTAGTTTCAAATTCTTTACAAAACAATTTGGAAATTTTATCGCATCACATGAAAGCCATTCGGGTTCAAAATCGAATTACTGAAAGATAAGAAACTTTATTGTGAGAACTTATATTTTTTATTGCATCAGAATCTACATACAGAATCAAAAGATATTAAATTTTAATTAAACCCAAGACAATATTCTCTGGCTTTGCGCTATTCGTTCTTTTCTTACTGTATGTTATATGTTATTCACAGAGAGTGGGGAAAGCGAGAGACAATGTATTTCGTTGTTTATGATTTACAGCTTCTTAAATTTTGTGTTGTTTTTATTGTTGTACTCTCATTGTAATATTATCGCTGAGTGCCGTGAGAACCGAGCAACGCTGGGTGAAACAAAAATAATTTAATTATATTATTGACAAACGCTGTAAAATTGCATCAAATGAAACTATTATAAACAAAATTATGTGCATTCAATCAAATATAAAAAATACATACAATGTATTTTAAATATTTTCAATATCATTTTTCAATTCTAATTATTATTTGCTTAATTTTAAGTCTGGATTATATTTTTAGTATTTTTTCCAATTTTTATTAAACGATGGGAAATGGTTTGGCGTGTTACTCCCAATGATTTCGCAAGCCCTTCTTACGTTGGACATGAGTCTTCATCGAGTAATGCCTCCGATTCGGCATCTTCAAACTTTTTCGGTTGACCAGGCCGCTCCTTGTCTTCCACGTCAAAATCACCACTTCTAAAGCGTACAAACCATCTCTCGCATTGTGAAATCGACAGAGCATGCTCCGGATATGCTTCGGAGAGTAATCGATGGGCTGCGGCTGCACTTTTCTTCAAATTAACGAAGTAAACGAGAACTTCCCGCAAATGTTGTTTTGTTGGTACGAAATGCCAGAGTAGCGCCATCTCTTGTAAATCCCGCATTATTAATTTGTGCTTCCAATTATTATTTCATTTATTTCAAGTCTCAAACAAATTTATGTTACTAAAATAAACGAAGATGAAATGCTCTTCACGCATCCCTTAAAAAACTTTTTTTATGGGAACTAAGCGATCCAGTAACCATATGATCTTGATGAATATTAATTAGAAAAGAAAAAAGTTTTTCTAATAAGAACATGAATTTGAACAGTTGTATGGGAGGTATCCCTCCTAGTAGTCCGATTTGGCTGTTTCCGACAAATTGAGATCTCTTGCTCAAAAATTGAGGGACTAGTTTATATATATACAGACGGGCATCGAAAAAGTAATGATGCAGTTTTCTTCGAGATCTATATTCATTAATGAATTTAATTTATAACAAAAAAAAAAAAAAAATTACAAAATAAGAAAAAGCAATGTGACAAAAATCTACATACAGCCTGGATGATTATAGAAGACGTTATTTACGTATCTTATATGCAGTAACTTCAAAACTTGTAGTATTCAACCGTAACCGTATAACCACCGTGTTCATTTACTGCTTTTAGGCGTGGTGGCATTGATGCAACCAAATTAGAAACCTCTTCTAGACTTATTTGCTCCATTCGTTTGCCAATGCTAGTTGCATTGATTGAGTGTTATGTATTAGTTGTTGTCTAATTTTTCGGTCTAAAAGTTCCCAAACATATTCGATCGGGTTCAAGTCTGGACTTTCTGGAGGGGTATTGAGTTGTCTGGGGGCATAATACAATAGCCATTCCAATAAAATGCTATACTCATAATTCACCCGTACTAATATGCAATTACACTAATAGTACGTGTACATGGAGCATGTGAATCGGAATACCATTCATATCATAGAAACGAAATACAACATTGCCTTCATTCAGAGTAAACGATTCATATACCGTTTTGAATACATTCATGCAGTTTGTTAACTGACTCCAACTCGATACTTACCAGAAACTGTAGGGCAAAAAGAGTTGCTAAACTAATTCAAAATAATATTGGAGATCCCATCCGGCTTACTGATAAATCAGAACTAACAATTATAATCTGAGCCAATGTAATTAATATTTATTTTATTTTAAGCTGTGTGAATCGGGTAAAAAATTTTACCAAAGCGACCCTGATTTTTTTTGTCAATTACCTGCTGCTGTAGAAAATAAGCAATTTTTTAAGCCGCTTACGATAAAAAGCAGCTATACCCTGTGTAAACCTGGAATTACTGGTTTTTCTTTTTTTAATTGTTATTGATTTATTGCAGTATTATTGTCTGTCTTTTTATAAGTATTATATATAACGAATGAATTTAAATGATAAACTGGATGTTTTCCGAAAGTTAATAGTCATTTCAAAACATGTGCATATTATTTTGCCCATGAGTGTATACATACTTTGCATGATCAGCTGTTTATTTTGTTTGAATGGGTTTCATTCTGAGTATGTTAACATAACCTCAACCACAATGTGAAGAGAAATAAACAATTTCAGACTATTGAAAACATGTATAAGAAATAAAGGCAGTGCGAGTAGAACGAAGGAAACTAAACGAATATGTTACGCAATGCCTTGGTGGCGCAGTATAAGGCGCAACACGGTGGCAAAAACATTTTAAGTTATGTCCAATTTGTGTTAAAAAGCACAAATAGTGGGAATTCCAGCATTCATCGGCAAGGAAAAATTATAAGTAAACTCTTTGGAAATCGTGTTTCAGGCAGCAAGAAACGATGGTACCCAATGACAGATGCTTCAACATCTAATTATATTGCAACGTCTAGTGTTGTTTTCCATGGATCGCAATTTGGCAAAAGCAACAGTGGCAACAGCATCGTTACTGGGGGTGGGGGAAGTGTCAAAAATATCTCCCGACGTATGTCTGTACTTAATAAACTCTTTATGGCACATATAACAGACTTGCTTGCTACTGGTGAAGCTTCAGACACTATAATCGGACGTGGTATGCAAGTATCACGGGTTAAGATAACATCAGACTTTGCTTGCATCAATGTTTATTGGGTGGGCAGTGGTGATGCTCACGCGGATGAAAAACTTGAAGTGGAGTTGCAACGTTGCAGTGGCATTTTGCGTCATGAATTTTCTCAATTACGTTTGATGGGAGAAGTGCCACGCATTAAATTCGTCAGAGATAAATATGGTGGAAACATCAATCAAGTTGAAGATATACTGCGTAATATTGATTTCTATAAACTTGACCTTGATGAGGAGCAAACAGCAAGACAACAAACTTCACATGCCAGCTTTGATATAGCACAGACAGTACGACATGATTTCTATGGTTGTGGCGGTAGCAAAACAAGAGCACCAACACCACAGCCTCAAGCAGTTAGTAATGACTATAAATTGCCTGAAATGCAACACGATGTTCTCGGTTTGAATCATCGTGACATTATGACAAAAATTCTAACAAAAATGCGCAAGACACAAAAAGCATGGGAGGAACATAAAGAAACAAGTAGCATTACTGTTAGTGATGTTGGTAAAGTGATGGTGGCGAAAGCTGGCACTGAATTGGCTCGCATACAAAATAAACTAATTGAAGCTGCACAATCTGCTGGTAAATTTGATGCGTTTCTGGCCAAACGCCGTGAACGTAAACAAACTCCCGAGCGTAAGAAACACCATCGTGAAGACAACTTGTGTATATCAGAGAATACGACGAATGCCGATGCACCAGCCACAGAAGATCTTGCTATATTGTCACAGCAACAATGTCAATTATACCATAAAGAGGACTATATACTAGAAGGGGAGCAACATCACCCGAAGCATACAGATTAAAACGGTTTAGATAGTATTGTATTATAGATGGTAGCAACCAAGAGTTTCGTTTCATTTTCAATTATTCACAATTCTTTATCTTATTATATATATGTATATATATATATATATATTTAAAAAAAAAAACTATATCTTATTGTCGAAGAAAAAAAAAACACGTATTTTTTTTTTTGTTTGTCTTGGGAATATAGATTACACATGTGATTTTTTAATCCCAAGATTTATTTCATGGAAATAAAAGTATTTCAAATTAGTAATATATGAACACAAGAAATCCAACAACGATGCCGCCTTCCAAATAGAACACTTGATGTTATGGACCTGAGTGT
Organism: Amiota albilabris; assembly: GCA_037040105.1. NCBI lineage: Eukaryota > Metazoa > Arthropoda > Insecta > Diptera > Drosophilidae > Amiota > Amiota albilabris. The sequence continues at coordinate 6,417 of JBANCV010000424.1, read as the reverse complement.
GCGTGTATACGAGAAACTGAAATCAAAATGGCGGCGCATTAGTAACATATTTGTATATTAGTTTTTTTTGTTTTTGTAAATATATGATTCAGTGAAATTTGTATAATAGTATAACATCAACGTGTAATATCAGTCGAAAGATGGTGAAATGTTTAGTTCATCATGTAAAAAGAAAATGGCTTCATATGCAGGCAAGCAAGGAGGCCTATAAATTGTATTTACCTTAAAATTTTGATGATGTTCCCACATGTGTTGCTTTTTAAAGAATTTGGAACATGTATTCAATTATTCGAAGAGACCGAAGCCCATATCGTCATCTTCGGATTCAGATTCCTCCTTCTTTTCCTCTTTCTTGGTCTCTTTTTTCTCACCACCGGCCACGGTTGCAGGGGCGCCGCCAGCTGGAGCAGCAGCTACAGCTGCACCGCCGCCAACGGGCAAAGATGAGAGTTTCTCACGGCCTTGCTTGATCAATTCTTCAATGCTTTTGCCGCTGAGTTCCTTAACAACGCGCGTCAGACGCTCGCCATCGACCTCAATGCCTACCGAGCTGAGAATCTTCTCAAGATCAACAGAGTTTGGATTTTCATGTCCGCCAAGGACAGCTAAAAGATATGCAGCCACGTAACGCATGCTGAAATAAATCATAAATAAGATATTAAATCATAATTACAACAAATTGAATGCAGCAACAAAAACACGTGTTCTCCTCTATTAATTGCAAACACTAAGAAAATTGTATTTTTATTTATTACTTATTTACAAAAACAACTAATGCATTTGATTGAATTTGAACTCGTCTTGTTTGCAAACAGTTTAAATGATATTTTTCTTAATTTAATTAATTACTTTAAGTCTTTTATTCACGACACGAAACGCGTACAGCACAAGACACAACTTTCGTCCAGAAAACTTAAAACGAAAAGAAGGAAGACTCAATCTGACGTCTCGGTGTCACTTCCGCTTTTTGGCAGCTGCTGTCATTTGTGAGTGTTAGTCAACTTTAGTCACATCGGTACGGTTGCATTGAAACTAATAGATGGCGCTTTCGATGTGAAAGTGTGTGAATGACAAATGGAGAAGAACAATCAACGGTAGTTAACATTCGCAACATTAACAGCAATAGCACAGCATACTCTGCTTTGGCGAAGACACGGTTCTGATTCAGATTTGCAGTTGTAGCAAAGTAAATTATTTAATACATTGTATTTCTCTGCGGTTTGTTTTATTTTTATGTGCTTGCGGTCGTTTGCTCATTTCTAATATATTACGCTTCCACAACTTCATGAATTATGAAATATGATGTGAAGAAGAGTACGCTTTCGGTGCTTTTTTTCATTTTGTTTTAACACTTGCTCGCTTTGTGTTTTCGTGCGTTAAATGAAATTAAAATGATGATTTTATTTTAAACCTAATTAGAAATTTTGTTTTGATTTCGGTCAAAGGTGACTAATTGCAAAATGTGTGCGCCTTGATCTTATTAGCTTTTTTTTTGCTTGCTGGTTAGCTAGCTGGAGATGGTTGGTTGCTTTTGTGGTGTATGTGCGTTTGTGTGTTGAATGTGCTAAGAGAGCAGAGGAACAAAATATGCATGTTGAGTACGCCGCCTTATGTGAGTCATGTGTGTATGCTTATTTTTTATTTTGTCATAAGATTTCAACGTAAACAAGTTAAATTAATATCGAGAAAAAAAAAAATTCGTATACATACAACTCGCTGATTGATCGTTCTAAAACAAAAAAATCTATAAAATTAATCAATTGTTGTCATATAATAACGGTGAATGTCATTTTCAAGAAGAAGAAGAAGAACGCATGCGCCTGCTCTCTAATGCAAAAGCTTAAGAACCCTCTCAAAATGTCTGCTGAGAGAATAATTCTCAAAAAAAGAGTGTTCTGTTATGTTCTGTTTTGTTTCAACAAAATTGCTCGCCGACAGCATACAAAAGCTAAAACATCAACAACAGCAATGCCAACAATAGCGACAATGATGGCACAAGAACACAGTTGAACAATACAATAAGAAAACACAGAGCAGAGCAGAGATACTAGGGAAATCGAAATCAGTCGTATAGCTTATCAAAACCGTGATAGATACCAAATCGAAGAAGACGTCGCCAACGGTTTTGAAAAAACAAAAATTATTGGCGAATGTTTAAAGAATACAGAAATTTTCTCTTAATTAATATACAAATTCTACTTTCCGATATAATTTAAAAAAAAAAATTAATTTATTAGTGTATTGTATTGTTTTTTTTCTTATGTTTACACTTCTCTGTATTTCCTCACCAATAACTCAATGCATTTTTGTGCTTTATTCGTGTACAAAATTTGACGAATGTGATTATTTTTTTTATCGCCCGTTTTTAGTTTAAAAAAAAAATCGAAAAAAGCTAAATTAAAGTGTTAAATTCCAAATTGAAAAGTGGTGGTGCTAAAGGAAGATTCTTATTAGCAATGAAAATAAATTGAAAATTTTATTTAAAATAATAACAACAAGAACAACACACAAGACGACGAGTCCTCCAACAAAATTTGGAAGGGAAAGTGTAAAAAGAAGTAAAAGTGAGTCGGCGATTATATTTCAAGCTTTGTTTTTGCTTGCTCTCTTTTCTCAAACTGTGAGCGAGCGAGAGCGTGATACGTACGAAGTAGAAGCGTGCGTGATTTGAAAGCATTGTATAAATGCGTGCGTGAGTTGGTTGCTATTTGCTTGCAAATTAGTTGTTTGTTGGAAGGACAAAACTGAAAGTCACTAAGGCAACAATATAAAACTTAATACTGTAACGGGGAAGTGATAGTGATTAACTAAAGTAGCAAAAAAGAAAAAGAGAAAAACTCCTCTTCCCCACCAAGAGAAAATTTAACGAAGAAAACAAGGAGAGACGAGTCGAAGTTAACTTGAACTTCCATCAAACCAACCAACGCACTTCTATATTCTATTCTCTACTATTCGGTTACCTTACCCCGTTATCTAAGCGAACTTGATCATCAATATGGATAATCTTATTCCGATTGTGAATAAACTGCAGGATGCTTTTACTTCATTGGGTGTCCATATGCAACTTGATCTACCGCAGATTGCAGTTGTTGGTGGTCAATCAGCGGGCAAAAGTTCTGTCCTAGAGAACTTTGTTGGCAAGTAAGTGTTTTTCCATTATCTATTTACAAATATACACAAATATATAAATAGAATACACATACAAGACTTTTATTATCCTTTTGACATAACTTTAAATGAAAGGAAGTATGGGAAGCAGTTGTGATACTGTGTGATACTGTTATGTCTTATTTTATCTGTTAGTAGTGGGCGGTTGGTCAGTGTGAGTGGCATTAAGTTAGAATAAATACTCTTTTTAAATTAACTGTAACAGTTGCATGTAACCAACTCTGAAGTCCAGGTTTCACCACACTAAGTAAAGTTCATGTTTTATCTAATTGTGTGTGTCTGTACTTGTCGATAGTTCTTTCCTCCATAAATATTTACGCCCCAAATACACAACTTTAAATAATTGTACTAGTTAGTTCAGTTATGGCGAATCATTGGAACAGAAGAGTGAAAAAGTGGGCATGCCATATATGAAAGAATTGAATTCCAAGAGGTGTGGGACATTCTCCTGTCATGAAAGAGGATTTCAAATCCATAAGAGATAAAAAAACCGAAAGAATTTTTAGGCGGCATTACAGGATCGAAGAAATATTTTTGTGTATATGCTTATATGATTTTATTATATACAAAATATGCTTATGTGCATATATACATAAATTCATGTTATCACGTATGTATATAATTTTGTGTGTTTCATAAAAACAAAAAAGTACCGATTCTACGAAAAAAAAAGAAAGCAACCAACAATAACAGTTATTTTTGTATAGCTTTTGTTTTTTGCTTATCATGTATGTAACGTTTTAAATGTTACCTCTATCTATCTCTGCAGCCTCTCTTTTTCCAGATGTAAACAAAAGCTTCTTAAGCTTAAATTTGCTCTCTTGTTCCAAACTTTATTAACATTTCTTTATATTTTTCCATCATAATTATTATCGCCATCGTTATTCGGTATTATCCTTATTCTTGTTGTTTGTGTTTCATAATTTTTGGCACTTCCTTCTTACGTTTGCCATATTTGCGCATTGCGCAGCACATGAATGAATAATGCTTGGCACAAGACCACAGAACAGCTGGCTGAGCCTTAAGGTGGCTCTAGATGGCCAACATGTCTGACGTATTTGTATGATTTGAAGACAACTTGATTGTCAAACATATTGATGGTTGATGCACTTTTTTCTGTTATTAGGCGAAATATTTTCCTAATCGTCTTTGATATTGTAGACAAATATTTTTGTTCATTGGCGGTTGAGCATTCTCTTTAAATATCATGAGCGGGAAATGCTAAGGCATTTGTAATCTACATTCTTAAGCAATGAAGCAAATTGGTCATGTGTGTTGTTCGTTTATGCCCATCTTAAGAGCAAGTGCGTGCTCTATTGGCTTTATTTCTTTTCATTTGGCAAGTAAGCATGTGATGTGAGTGTGTCCTATGTGTTAATATAAATACATATATTTTTTGTGTGTGGGCATAGAATTTCTTTTTATACTCTTCACGCAGTGAATAGAATTATAAGTTTGTCATGAAGTTTGTAATATACAGAAGGAGACTTCGTAAAGTATATTCTGGAGCAGCGCGATAAGACGAGTAGATCTAGTCATGTCCATCTGTCTTTCTGTATATACTAAAAACTAGTCTCTCAGTTCTTGAGTTAGAGAGTTGCACGAAGCTTTTTTTTACCATACGCAGCACATTTGTCGGAATCAGCCGAATCGGATCACTAAGAGGGGTACCTGCCATACAAACCCCCTACTCAAATTCATGTTCTTATTAAAAAAAAAAATTTTTTTGTTTTTTTATCATCTTGAAACTTGCACACAGTAAGTTTCTGATCCATATTCATCAACATATCAATTTCAATATCCTAGGATTACTGGATCGCATAGTTCCCATACAAAAAAATTTTTCTCTTGAAGAGGATTACATCTTCGGTGTAGTCGAAGATATCCTTCTATTTGGTTATTTTCTCAGTTAAACTTATATAATTTTTAACCACCCTATTTTGTTGTTAGAGGTAACATGATGAAATGACCTTCAATCAAACAGCTACCCACCCACCATTAAACAAAGAGACACTAACCAAGCATGTCAATAATGTTTGTTTGAGCGGATGTTAAATCAGAGAGAGAAATATGTATGTGCTAGTTTATCGGGCACACTCACTAACACATTCATATTACTCATTGGCACTGACTGGCAAAAATCGAAAAGAAACAAAAAAAAGTCAAGGCAGAACATTAACTTCGCTTCGCCAAAGCTTACATATGTATGTACTGATCTGATTATTTCCATATATGTTTGTACGCAAACAACAAGACAAAGTGTTTAATCACACTGTTGAAACTATGTAAAATATATACAAAATTTGAATGTTCTCGTATACTAATTAGCTGCACCAATGATGATTGCAGGAGATTACTAATGCTCTAATATAGTATATGTTATTTGGATATGTATGTGTGATAAGACAGATAGAAGGTTTAAAAAGTGAATGTAAAATAAATTTAGTGGTAGGAGTAAAAAATCTACTTGCTCTGCTATGACAATTGGATTTTTCTGAAATTTCTATGCTAAGTTATAGAGAGCAATAGACGGCAAGTGTCTGATGTGAGTTCCGCTCAGTCTCTGATTTATAATGTCCTTGATTTGTTTTTATGTTGTGTTTTTTAGTCCTATAAGAAAATCCAATACAAAATACTTGAGTATTAATGAGAGCCTTGATGCAATACTTAAGTTATTGGCTCTCCTTTAAGATACACATGTACGCAAACGCAAACTCTCTCATGTTCTGCTAGGCTGTGTGTGTGTTTCTCTCTTTTCAATTTAATCCTTCCTGTTGTCTGGTGTCATAACATTTCCATCTTCATTGCACATGTTACATAAGTTTTCTTTTTTAAAGATATTACTTCTTCTTTTTGTTGCTGAAAAACATATAGAATGAACAAATCGCTCACGAAAAAAAGCTTTGGGTATTCAGAGTAATTCTAACAGCAAATTGTGTGCAACCACTGGATACCCAAATACAAATTGTGTGTAATTTTCTTGTTGAGTTTGAAATTGATGAGGGAGCACTCTCTTCGTTTTTGACAATACTAAATCATAGTTAAGAAAGCTTTCCATAATAATAATAATAATAATAATAATAATAATAATAATAATAATAATAATAATAATAATAATAATAATAATAAAAACAAAAAAAAAAAAAAAAAAAAAAAAAAAAAAAAAAAAAAAAAAAAACCCACAAAAAGTGGGGCGGAGGAAGGTGGGTTTTCCACACCCGTTGGCACCTGGGCCCCCCCTACCTTTGT
>JBANCV010000423.1:0-39221 GCA_037040105.1 Amiota albilabris | reverse complement strand
ACACAAAGATGGCGGCACCAGAAAATGCCCTGCCAGAAAAGTTCGGAAACTTTTAACACACACCTTGTATATATATCTTAAATTCTTTGCCAGATTGAAATAAAGAACAAAATACTGTGTTCAAATATTTTACCAAACATATTATGGAATCAAAAATTAACCAATCATAACAATATGTCTTGTAGTAAATTAAGTTTTAATGAGATTTTGTTTGAAAAACTTTTGCATATCTTCATACTTATTTTGTATCATAGTAGTACATATGTTATGTATGTACTATTAATGTAACTTCTCATACTCACTTGATATAAAATATAGATGCAATAACGCTTGGGAATGGTGTGTCTTATGCGGTGGAACCAAACTTAATGTTTTCTCTTTCTTCAAATGTTCAGATGTTTTATAAGTCAAGCAGAAACATAAACATGCAGATACTAGTATATGTTTGTACCATATACTATAATATATTGTGTATACGTTCTGTATGTTTTTATTTTTTTTTACAATATATGTTGTAAAAATTTTTGATTGCGCATTTCCGCTTCATATACCATGCTTGTATCTTGTTTACTAACGACAAAAACATCTACATACTTGAATTTATTCATATACATATGTATGTATGTACATATATGCTGTTAATATGCAATACATACATATGGATATATGTGTGTGTGTATATATATGTTTCATTGATTGAAACAATATATGAGCGAGCTACTCGATCTTGAGTTTTGCACATTTTCACTTTCATTTTTTTTTTTTTATATTTCGAATCATCGAATCACCCAAATCACTGGTGGTTAGTTGGTTTGGGTTTCTGGGTTGGTTGATTGGTTGGATAGATTTGTTGCGCTTTAAGTAGGATAAATGCCAAGGAATAAACGTTCAGTTGATGCCATTTTTGGGTTTAACATCCTTCTATGCCTTTCAACAGGTTTATTTAACGGCATATATCTTTCGTTTTTGTTGCTTTTTTGCCTTGGCTTTTTTTTTTTATTTTTTCGGATATCTAAAGTTACGTGCGCTATTTTAATGCTTGGCATGGCTTTGACTTTATGTTGCAGCAGCCAGAAGCAACATCAACATTGACAGCAAGGAGCAGGAGGCATCTCACTATGCAGCAATGGCAACGGAAATGGCAATTGTAGCTATGGCGGCGGCAGTGGCAGTGGCAGTGGCAATGTGTTGGCATCATATATGAATTTTTCATTTTGCTGAAAACCAATTTGTAAAATCTTTACTGAATTTTCAAAGAAAGCCAACTAGAGAATAAGCATAAAGAAAGAGAGAGAGAGAGGGAGAGAGAGAGAGAGAGACGGCATAGTTACAACAAACACAAACACACATATACACAGACACATACACAGACATAGACATAGACACAGCCACAGTTATGTATTATACATATATAGATTTTTACAATTGCTGCCATATTCTTTCCCATAAGGGCATTTATTGCAGCTGTTGCCTGCTAGCTCACGCACAAAAGTGTTGACAAGCATCACGATGAGGTTGGGTAGAGAGAGCTCAGTTGAGGTATGTTAGTGTAGGCGAGTTGAGTAATTGTTTCAAAGAGTAAGCGGGTGAAAGGGAGAGCAAGAGAAATCAAGTCCTATATGCGGTAAAAAATATACAATATTCATACACTCATGGTCAAATCGACAATTCGTACATATGATTTCAAGCATTTTCATATTGTCAACTCATTAAAAAATATATTTAAAAATTCCTCAAGCTACTCAACAAACTGATCAATCAAATGATCAATCAAATGATCAATATTAATAAGTATATTAAGAACTCAATAGCCACTGAGATCTTCATGCTATTGGACTAAAGTTCCAAGATCCCAAATGCAAGAAGAAAATTTCTTCAGTTTCTGGCAAATATTCATAATTATTATCTTACAAATTTCTAAGTCTACCTTTGCTTTAATATATTTTGAATGGAGATTCGAATCTTGGCAATTAGCCTAAACAGATTGGTAGCAAGATTAAGGCTTCTCTTTGCAATCAATTCATAGAAATATATGACTGTAGATCTCAGTGAGTATTGTAGTTAGATATATGAAGGGTGGAATGAAGAGCATCATTCATTGTAATAAAATTTATTTTTAGCATTAGAAACCAATGCAGCTCCTTATGACAGATTTAGTACAATTATGGACTGATGTATGTTTAGTATGTACTTATTATTATGACCATGAGTGTATGTATTATGCATTGATTGAATTGATGGAAATGGAAATGAAAATCGGGCATCGGGAATCGGGTATCGTCAGTCATCATCTTTTTGACTTTCACTGTTTCCGGTTTGACGCGTTTTTATTGCGCTGCCTCTACCGCGAATTCAATTCAATCCCAACTTAATTCAACTCAATTCAACACACAACTCTGAACACTCAACACTCGCCAGCATAATAATTCCTTCAATATCTCTTTGGCGGCAAAATCCCAACTCATATCCAATTCAGTTCAACGCCACGCCACGCCACGCAACACAACACAACTCAACTCAACTTGATTCTTGGTAATTTTTTCTCCTCCTCCATAATACTTATATGCATATATACACTACATATATGTATATATATATAGATAGGCTTACTACACACATACATAAATATAGAACTGATTTAATGTAAGGATGTAAGGATGTACAAACCTCGTAGTAAGTATCTTTTATTCTTCATTCTTTGGTAATGTTTCAGTTTTATTTCAATTGTATTTGTGTTTTCTTCTCATTCACTTCAACTTTCTTCGAAACCGTCGTTTTCGTCGGCTTCGGCTTCGTCATCATCATCTTTTTCTTCTCATTTCTCCTCTTCACTTCTGTATTTTTATTGTATTTTTTTTTTGTTGATTTTTTTTTTTTTTTTTTTTGGGTTTCTTTTGTATTTATGACCGAAAAATGGCATGCATGAGTTTTCAAGATTTTAGCTTTACTTTATGCTCCTTTCATTCATTTTCTTCAAACTACGTGTACACATAGACATACATTTATATGTGTGTGGTGTGTGGTGTGTGTGTGGTGTGTGTATATTTGTGTAAATGTGCACACCATTTTGTGTTTCCTTTATGCGCGCTTTTCACGAATTTTAATGAACGGAAAATTGAAATTTGTGGTTATTCAAGGAAAAACAAATTTTTTTCAATTTTTCCTTTTGCCTTGAAGCACTTTGGCTTGACTTGACTTGACTGGTTTATTTTACCTTAATTTTTTATTTTTGTCTTCATCCTTCTTCACTCGATCTTCACTTTGTCGTTTCGTTTTCGTTTTTCACTTACCTTGGTTTTTGGTTACCTTTCATGGTGTCATATATGATGTGATGTGGTGTAGCTCATAGATGAGAATAACAAGTATACGCAGTATAAGCCCATAAACCTATAGAACACCTCATGCTTCTTCTCATATTATATTTATGTATAATTTTGTGTATAAGACTTACATATATGGTTATATGGTTATGGTTATGGAAATGGATATGGATATGGATAGAATATATCAATATATTTGTTACATACTTTACAGGTATTTACAGGTTTATAGGTTCCATGTTAGTGCATCTGTGCATAATTTTTATATATGTGTATATGTCTCAATTTGATTTACCATAACTGCATGTGATTAAATTATACAATATTATAACTATACAAGTTATCTGCGTCTGCCTGCTTGTGTGTACTATATGTATAGTATAATCTAGTATAATCGTTATGAGTTGCTTTAATGCCTTTATGGCCCTTAAAGCAAACACCGACACTTGTTTCTTCATTACCTTATTTATTATTTAATTACCATATACAGTATGTATGTATTGTGGTATAAGTTTTGCCACAAGTAAATTGTTTCAAGCCGATTCACTTCAACTATAATACAACATAGTTTTAGTTAAAGCTATCATCATCAACATCAACATCAGCATCAGCATCAGCATCAACATCAACATTATTGACACCATCATCAGCATGCACAGACTTATCTCAGAAATGCTTGCATAGTAAAAGTATTCAATCGCTTGTTTCCTCAACTTGTTTAAATGCATTCTTCAACTATCTGAATGACACACTAACTAACTTACTGACTAACTGACTGCCTTTGTCTAGATACTCTTCTGCTATTCTGATGTTCTCTTTGCTTTCGCTTATATGCATTAATAAATTTCACATAAATATTTGCCATCGTTCATCGTTATTTATTACACCTGCATGTGAGCCTGCCACAAAGTGGCACTTGTTTTACCAACCACATACACATATACACGCAAACACAGACACATAGATATACAAACACACACCGATGTGAATATATCCATCCAAACACAATCACTTACATAAATAAATATATGTAAGTAGAATGTAATTTAGCTTTTTGTTCCTTTGAAATTGAATTTCACTTACCAAAATATGACATCAGCTGGTCCAATAAAATCATTTTATATTATTGTACTACGAGTATCTAAATATACATAGGTACATACATTTGTATGATACATACATACATAAATTCATAATAAATATTCAATGATTTGATTAAACCATATAGGGAAACTAAGCAGCATAGTGAGCACTGAATGTCAACGTGCAAAAAGAGTTTCAATATATTTTTTTTTAATTATTAATATAATAAACAATTGAATGAAACAAAACATATTAATTTAAATCCGAAAAAGAGTATCTTCGACTATGTGCCGCGTATGGTAAAAAGAAAGCTTCATGCTTGAGCTCTCTAGTTAAAAACTGAGGGGCTAGTTTCCATATGTACAGACAGACAGATAGATGGACAGACGGACAAGCAAACATGGCTAGATCAACATGTCTTGTCGTTCTGATCAAGAATATATATAATTTATGGCATCTACGATGTCTCCTTATTTGCATTACAAACTTCATGACAAACTTATAATACTATTCACTACGTGAAGAGTATCAAAATCCATCTGCTGCGAGCTGGATCAGCACACAGAGGGTTCCGTAGACATTGCTGAATACCTCAGTGCCCATACATGGTTTTTCTCCATTTGGATAGTAAAGATAAGTATAAAAGGGATGACCGAAAGCTCATTAAAGAATGCAATAACGAGATTTGAGTGGTTGCAGTATAATAAAGTGTTGCATACTTCCTTGGATATCATATGAAAACAAAAAATTTCTTGTATGTGGACCCCGTTTAATTTGTATCTGTATTTTATTTTATTTTATTTATGTTTATAATGCCAATAGAAATGCAGACTCTATGAAAATTTTATCTGTCTACCTATTGCTGTTCATGAGATAAAGTCGGTTGACAGACAAAGGGATGGACGGCCAGACGGAAGAGGTTTAGTAATAGGCATCTGTTGGTACCCTTTGTGTACAGAACCCTAAAATGAAATTAAGAAGCCAAATGTACTTAAAGAAAAACTTAATAAATAGTTTCCATTCCTACTCTTACTTTGTATTATAGTATTGTAGAATAATCGCCAAAAGTCATCTGAATTTTCAAACATGAATTTCATATTAAAATTATTTTTATGCCAAACTCTTTTGAATTCGCAATCCTTGAATTTATCATGATCTCTTAATAGTCGGGAAAGACTTCTTTTGACAAATAAGAATATCAAAACGACATGAAGTGGAATGAAACCCATACCATCTCCATTTCCTTTTTTCTCCAAGAATATCTTTTGACTTTTAGTTGGAGATTGAATGAATAAATGAAACCAGAAATGAAATGTAATGAGAAATTATATTTGAATAAAACTACTCCTCTAAATTAAAATTTAAATCTACCTAGGAATACAAAGCGCTTAAATTTTTCAATTTATATTGCTTAGAAGAGATTTTCTTTGTTAGGTAAATGTATAAGAGGGGGGTGTGCCAAAAGTGTTTTTCAATGGAATGTCAAGTCAGGAATTTCCGGAATTTAATTAAGAACTTGAACCCCATTAACCCTCAATAATAAAATTAATAAATAAATGTAGAAATACTTAAGTTTTTATCAATTGTCTTGTATAGTTCAATACTAATTGGAACAAATAAAAGAGCGGCATATTCCACATTGTGCATGAGCAACACTTTTGACTTTCTATAGATATTTTTATGAAATATACAGGAATAATCCATTGAATACTTCAATTGAAGTTGAAATTGAATATTTATAAAAACACAATTCATAAATTACAGACTTGGTTGATAAATAAAAGACTTGGTTGTTAAGTCATGGAAAAGTCTCATATGTTTCCTTAAGTTAATCTTAAATTTAAATAAATTTGGTTACATCCAGTCTCCATTGGTAAAAATTATAAGAGAAAGATTAATAGGAATAAACAGGCATCAAGAGATGATTGATTAGTTTCTTTTGTGGATAGGATAAAAGCACATATGCAGGCTTCATACCACAGAGGAGCTTTACGATCTATTGTGATGAATGAATTTAAGGAGATTAGGGGAGGGAATTGGCGTCTGAGTATCCTTAGTTGGTCACAAAAGCCAAGCCAGCCTCCTCCAATTTTATTAGCAACCAGCAAATTTGACAAAAAGAGTCAATTGGCATTTCTTCTGCCCAGGTTTCGAAGAACGGGTCCGTCTTCCAAAAAGTATCCATGGTAGTCTTATAGAAAGTTTTCAATGCTTTGTGTCACAACTACAAGGGAGAGGAGCATTAAAGGATAGGGCCCTGCTAAAACCTACATTATGATCCGAATCCTATTCTTGTTAAATTATAAGAGTTGTCCATTTCGGAAATAAAAATTATTTTGCACATGACACCATGGAATTTTTACTTTTGTCTTAGATAAGGTGCTTATCAAAATTACAGAACACTTTGAAAATTTGACTGGCAAGTCTCGCTATATCTAAATTTTTTATTTTTTGACAAAAATAAAAATCACGAATGATAGCATAAAGAATAAGCCGCAAAAAAATTGTACGATTTATATTTTTAACATAGCATTGCAAAAGAACCTGCTTGTGGCCAAGTATCTTTGAGCAAAAAAGAGACGAGCTGCCTTATGGCGTTTTTGCAGGCTGGACACCTTCTTCAACACACCTCTAACAATGTGTTCCGATGATTTTAATGTGCGCCAAACAGTCATTGGACACACTTTGTTCCTGCAAGAAGCAGCAAGTTGGAAGCACGATACAGTAGAATTGCTTGCTTTTTTTATGATGCTCCTTCTATCTCGTCCAGTAAGTATCGGTTTCCTTCCGGTACTACGACATGCCTCAACTTCAAGCCCGACATTGAATATGTATTAATTGATACGCTCTCTCTCTGAATGCACTTTGATGTGAGTTCTATAAATATGATATGCCTGCTTCAGGCCAAAAAAATTCAAGCATTTGAACCAAAACTAACGGTTCTTTTCCATTGCTATGTTAAATATGGAAATCTTATGGTTTTTGTTTTTTCTGCGGCTTTTTCTTTATGGTATTAATCGTGATTTTTATTTTTGTCAAAATATAAAAAATGTAGATTTGGCCAGTAAAATTTTCGAAGGGTTTTATAATTTTGATAAGCACTTTACTTTTGTTAATTTTTTTTTTCCACTATTCTTTTGCTTGTTTACTCTCAGAAAAGTGAAGACTTATCAACTAAGCCATAGATTTATTAACCAAATCTAAGATTTATCAATCAAGTCTAAGATTTATCAACCAAGTCAATTTAATTATGTCATGGTTATTTCTACATTTTTTGCTTTTTGTTTTCACAATATGTTCAATATTTGCATTGAATTAAAGGCCATCATCATCATCAATCCTGAGTTCATTAGTACCGATAGTATTTTTCAAATATCAAAACTCAATTTTCTTGCATCATCCAATCACACAAGCTACAGTTCACAACAACTGAAGCTGAAGATGCAGATTAACAAGCAATTTATCCTATTAGCATATACCAAGGGTAATACAATATGAGTTCCACTTTCTTTGATATACTTGAAGAGATTCTGAATAACAAAAAAAAAAAAAAAAAAAAAAAATTGATGGACATTTTTAAAAATAAATATAAAAATCAGAAAGAAGAATATCTTCGACTATGCCGACGATTTGATACTCTTCAAGCAGCCCCTAGAAGAAGTTTTTTGTATGGGAGCTAAACGATCCAGTAATTCTAGGATCTTGAAATTTGCATGGTTGATGAATATGAATCGGAATCTTATTGTGTCGAAATTTCAAGAAAAAGGCATAAAAAACAAAAAAGTTTTTCTTATCAGAACATGAACTTGAGTATGGGTTTGTATGGGAACCCCCCCTAATGGTCCGATTTGGCTGATTCCGACAAATGTGTTGCGTATGATAAAAAGAAAGCTTCATTCTTGAGGGATTAGTTTACATACATATAGACAGACTTATAGACAGACGGACAGGCGGACAGACGGACATTTTAGATCAATTCGTTTCGTCGCTCTGATCAATAATATATACACTTTATGTGGTCCTTCTTTGCATTACAAACTTTATGACAAGCTTATAATACTATTCACTAAGTGAAGAGTTTAAAAATACTTAAGCTTATGGAAGTGAATATTTTTTTTTTAGAATTAAAACTGCATTTCAATGTTCAATTGACATATTGAATAGCAAAAAGAAATACATACATATAGTATGTATTGTATAACTTGATTATTTTGTGAGAGATATTCGATATCAAATGAATTTGTAGTTTATTTTTATTTGATTTCTGTATCTTAACATCATCATCATCATCATCATCCAATCACTCATTCACTCATCCACTTCCTTTAGTGACTCGCATAGTAGGCACTCATTGATAGAAAACTCATAGTAGATACTCAACGTGCCATTTACATAAATCCTAATTCCCTTTTCCAATGATGTGAAGGATATAAAATTGTAGTAATACCAACTAACTAGCTAACTATAATAAATAAATAAATAAGAGAGTCAGAGCAGATAACAATAATCAAAGAACAAAGTCACAAAGATAAAAGAAATCGAAATGAATGGAAATGAAGGATTTTGCTTACGTTTCATTTCATGTGTTTCCATTTCCCTTTGGGGGGTTTTTTTTTTTTTTTGTTTGTTTGTTGTATCCAAATACTAAATACTTACAAGTATATTTATAAGTTACACACTCATGGGCATAATAATAAATACACATTCATGTCTTTTCAAGATTTGTAATAAAAATTACTGATTTTCTAAAATTTTCTATGAGTAATAAACTTGAAAAAAAATCAAGACAAAATCACCATGTTTCGAAAAGTTTCTGAATATATTAATATGCTGTTCATTTTAGCATGCTACAGAATCTAGAAGTACTAAAATCATGGATGAAAATGAAGCGCATTAAAAGCATTGCACTCAAATGTGTTTAAGGCTTTTGCTCCCCTGAATCGCTCTTTGTTTTCAGTTTTGGAATGCACTTAAAACAAAAAGATATACAAAACGAATGGAAGATTCAACGACAATATTATTATTGTTCGGCAAAAAAAAAAAAAAAAAAAAAAAAAAAATGTAATCACCTCCGGAATGTTTTACCAAAGTCTAAGTAGAACAGACCAATTAGGTTAGATTAACTAGGGACTGAGATCATTAAATATCTGTTGTATTACCATAGACAACCGGTAAAATTAAGAAAACAGATTTATAGAAAATCTTCAATTACAATTTAAATGGGTGCATGATATGATTGTATGAAGGTGTGCTTATTATTTTGTCCATGAGTGTGCATGAACTTGTTTGTGACATGTGTACAATATCTGTATGATAAATATATATCTGTGATTTGTTAGTATGTTAGTTAGTGTGAGTGAGTGAGTGTAAGTATCAATGATGCTTTGATTTCTTGCGCTAACAAGTTCACGGGAATAATAAACAACAACAACAACAACAACAACACAAAAAGGAGAAAAGAAGCAAAGAAGCAATGAAGAAAACAAAACGAGTAATAAAAACAAGACAACAGATTGAATGAATGAATGAATAAATGAATGAACAAAAAAGAGCACAACAATACTATAAGCGGATAACATAAATGAAAGACAACGACGACATTTTCTTTTGTCGGTTTATATTCTTCTTCCATATGCTTTTCTTTTCTTTTCATTTCTTCTAAAGTAGTCATTTTCCTTGTTTCATTTTTTTTTTTTTTTTTTTTTTTTTGTGAAAGAAACGCGATTTACATTATGCATTTGTGTGATTGTGATTGTGATTGTACTTGTATCATATAGGCATACATTATTCTACTTACTTGTATGTTGTTTTGTGTGTGTGTGTGTGTGTGTGTGTGTGTGTGTATCTGTGTGCATTGAAGCGTTTAATTCACTAAGTGTACAATTGTGTAATGGTAATTGTGTCGATCCAAGCAATTTGTCTTTAACAAATTGACACTTAAACTTAATTGAATTTGACAGACCAAATCAAATGAAATCAGAAAGGCTTTTACTTTTACTTTAAAGGAAATAATATAAGAAACCAAATATAGGTATTTTGAAGATCCTTCCCACACCCTTCGAATACCAAATCTATGTAAACTTATCTAAGATCTTTTATATGAAAAGAAAAATGTGCCCTCGAATTTGTGGAACTTTCAGTTTGAATGATAATCATGAGTTTACTTATGTCCATAGTTTGGATCCTAAAATAGTTGCATCACTATGACTATCATATATAAATATATATGGTGGGCTCGTTAAGATTGCAGAATTTGTGAAGTTAATTGGGATTGTTTTAAATATTTCAAGTACTCTAAAGCATTCCACGTAAAGGATCTTTAAGTAATATTCAATTGAATGGATTGTTGTCGCTTTGATTCACTGTTACATACACAGATTGTTTCAAAAGTTCCCTTTTAAGTGGAGAAAAATGCATAGATCTTCCATTATCATTTCAATTTATTCAAAGTTTATACCTTCCCAGTTGATTCATCGTTTTGCACGGTCTATTAACGATTCAAAGCACTGCTAGATGTCCTTCATTGGGATTGAGTCGAAGACCGATTTTGTAGCTTTCTCGATATTCTTCCTGTCATTGTAATGCATTCCTTTTAGGACTATTTTGCGTTTGGGGCATAGGGTCGAATCAAGCAAATTTGGGGTGCGGTTGATGGTTGTAAAGCTGTGTATGGCTAAATAGACACGGTGGGCCGACGAGCATTGTCGTATGTGGAACAAAGCAAACCCAAATCTTCCGATAGACCAGAATTGTGACATTCGGAATGTTGAGATACTCCTCTAAATTCCTCAATACTCCTCCATGATTTTGGTCGACTTGGCCTCTCGCTATGAAAAACATCTTCACGACTATAACAAAAAAAAAAAACTGTCCAAATCGAATAAAATTTATAAGATTTATTCATAGAATTTGAATAAAATTATTGTAGAATGCAAACCAGAGATTTATTTTCTATATACTCGAGATTCTGCCTTTGCCTTGAGATTGATTACTTCTTATAACATAGAATAATTATTATTATTAATAATTTTGCTTGAAATTTCATTCATGCTAAGATTTTGCTGCTTGTGACAGATGCCTATTTCCAAAACTTAAAGAAATAATTGAACAATAACAAGATTTACTATCGGACACCACAGAAGACCTGGATAAATTTTAATTACTTTAAAATTATGTGAAACAACATTCGACTAAATGTATAATAAAAAATATATTGCATATTTTTAGGTTTAAACAGATACAAATTGAGCGATTTGTGTCTTCTTGAACTGTATATAATGTGAGTTCTAAAGTTGTTAGTTGTTTTCTCGGTTCCAGAACCACAGTTGTTTAAGCACTAGCCAGCGTCTTAATTAGCATATAAAGACACATATCAGTTACTATGCCTCTTCACTTAGGTTTAAAAGGATATGGGCAATTTTGCAATTCTGGCTCTGTTCGTTGATTCCTCAGGATGGCTCTAGACAGCGGGGGTTACCTTTGAAACTTACTAGAGATATCCTTCCATTTGATTACATTAATTTCTATCCCAATAGCCTTTCTTCTCTCCCTGTAAGTAGGCAACATAATGGGCCAATAAGGCTTCTAAGTGAATTCGTGTGAACTTGTGAACAGCCTGTATAACATAATCTAACCTACATATGCTTAAAATGTTTATGTGAATATGGGATATCCTTGACTATTTAATTGATTCGACTTACTCTCACTCACTTTGATTATCCCACTTACTTCTTAATCACATTTGACTACTTCATACCAAGTAAATGCTGATTATCTCTAAGTAGAACTTTGTGTGATATTGCTGTCAAAGCATTTGCTTTTCTTGTCCTTTTATTTTTCTAACATTGTCAATCTCTGAACCTTTAAAGAATCCTCACATTAGATTAGACATTTATACTTAGTTGTAAGATAATTAACGTCAATCTTTAAATCTATTAAAAATATTTATTTTAGTTCAAAAAACGTGTAACTTTACTTACAGTTGTAAATTCATAGATACTTATATAAGTACAACAGTAAATGGTTATGACTTTCTTTCATCATCATCATCATCATCGCCATCATCATCACCATTGAGAATAGCGACGTGCCAAAAAATTATGTTGCATACTTTAAGGATGTTGCAAGCAACGAATGAACGAACAACTTCATGCAATAAAATACAACTCAAGTTTAACTCAAAATGCAACTTTATATGAAAAAAAAAAAAAAAACAAAAGAAAAGAGAAAAAGGAAAACTTAAAAAGAAGAGATTGAGAAGGGAAGAGAAGAGAAGAGAAGATGAACACTAAGAAAACCAAAAACAATAGCATCAAAAACAAACAACAAAAAACTAAATAAAATAAAAAGATGAAAAATGTTTTTTGGTTTAACTAAAACTTTGCCTTGCCTTGCCTTGCATTGCCATGCCGTTGATGTTTCGATAAATTCAAAATAATTTTTGGAATTCCTCTTCTTAGTTTTCAATATTCCAAAATGTTCGATAAACTGTTTACTACACACTTTCGAACAATGAATGAAAATTTTAGAAAACAGTAAAGATAACAACAACGAAACAAGTTCAATTGCCATGAGTATTATACAATATATACAAAGAAACACAGAACGAGAAAGAGAGAGAGTGATAGTGAGAAAGGTAGGGATGGGGAAGTATAGTTTGGACTAACCTAAAATAAACTCTACTCTAAATTGATTTCATGCAGATGATGAATATGTTGTGTATGTGAAAGTGTGAGCAAGCCTCTGAGGATTGAAAATATGCAAAAATTTCATTAAAAAACTAACAAATAGAGTAGCATGGCAACGGGGAACAATAGTGTGGTTGAAAATGATGAATGAATGAATGAAAAGAGAAACAACAAACACAAAAAAAAAAAAGAGGGGGAAAAAAAAAAAGAAAAAAATACAAAATAAATAAATGTTGAACTGATGCAATTTAAATTAAATTCTTTAGCAGAAACTCAATCAAAAATGCCA
Organism: Amiota albilabris; assembly: GCA_037040105.1. Classification (NCBI taxonomy): domain Eukaryota; kingdom Metazoa; phylum Arthropoda; class Insecta; order Diptera; family Drosophilidae; genus Amiota; species Amiota albilabris. Next base: position 25,842 of record JBANCV010000423.1, on the reverse strand, counting down.
ACTTTTAAATATTTGCAATCAGCGCATACCCAAGTTGAAATCATAATTAAATGGTCTCTCTGTACTGATGCTTTAACACCAATACAAACACACGCACACACACACACACACACACACACAGATACACCCAACCATACCAATCACACACACATACTTTGGAGTCCATTGGGAGTTTGCTTTCAATACAAAAAGAATCAAATAAATTGAATTGAAATGAAATGAAAAACTAGGGAAAAAATTCACTAAAAACAAAAAAAAAAACTTTCATTGAATTGAGTTTTTCTTTTCCTTGGTTTTTCGCACCTACAACCATCATCTACAGCTTGCTTCTATGAAATCGTTTCTTTATTAGAGTATAAAAATGTCGATTTTCAAAAAAAAAATCTATACCAAATTTAATGCATGATCGAAAATTAAGTTTCAAATGAACATAGTCATCCAAGCTAGAGATTTATGAACAACAAAATCTATTTCAGTCTGACTGAAACTACTGGACATTTCAGAAATTAATGTTGGAAATCTGACACATCCAAATGCCAAAGAAAACAATCGTAATTATGGTAGATTCCAAGATGAGGGAAAAATGAAAGAACTGAATTTCTCTTCAAGTATAAAGCCGCCCTTCCTTAGTCCCAAACCAAAAATATGCTGGCTACTGACACAATATTGGAGACCAAAAGGCAAGCCAGAGAGAGAGATAATCTTCATTTACCCCAAGATCCCAAGAGGCCATTACCGCCTTAGGTATCATTTTAAGAAATGTCATTGAGCACTTCTACACATTCTTTGTGAATTTCATGTAGTTTTCTGGTAAAAACTATCCAATATTTTTATTTAAACTGAATTTATAAATCCATTAAAACTGTAAATATGTAAAGTTATCATTATTCAAGTTGAGGTGGTCACAGTATAATCAAGGCAATTTTTAATAATACTTAATTATCATAGACAAATTTTATTCAAATTATCACATTAGAACTTTTAACTTTCTATTGTCATACGTGGAATTTTTGATTAAAAATTTCTCCTCAACATTCTCGTAATATTGAAAATTCATTTCTCAATTTTCTCATTTTTAGCTGATGTTACCGTCAATGATAGTCCGGTGCATTTAACACTCTGTGATACCGCCGGCCAGGATACATTGGATCCATTACGTGAGCTTAGCTATCCGGATAGTGATGTCTTTCTATTATGTTTTTCTGTTGTTAAACCGGAAACATTTAATGCCATTAAAACGAAATGGGCACCCAAATTTGCCAAGACAAAGGCTTCCCTGATTTTGGTTGGAACCCAAGCAGATTTGCGTGCACATCCAAATACTTTAAATAAATTACAGGTGAGTAAAATAATATATAAAAAAAAAAAAAAAAAAAAAAAAAAAATATTTAAAACTTTACTTTAAAATTTATGAATATACCATACTTACTTACAAGGATTCTTACAAAGGTCCATAAGTCTTCTTCTGTGAGCTCTGACTTTTCTTTCTTACAAAATTTCAACACTGAATTCTTGTTCCATTTAATACAGATTTGTACTAAGGAAACAGAATAAAAGTCACAGGATCTCAGATATTTTGTCTGTGATTAGATAATATTTGACAGAGAATGAAATATAAGATATGTATTGAGACCTGGGTTTTTGTTAAAATTACATGTTTTGAAAGACATCACACATGTAATAAACTCCTAAACTGTTCAAATAATGACTTCTTAGTGATGAGCCACACAGAATTCTCTTTGTCACTGATTTGATTTTAACTTTTGATATCTTCTTTGCTTCATGGGACTTAAAAATACATTTACATAAAGGAATTTCTTATTAATTAAATATTGTTTAATGTGTTTCAACGAAAAACTTTTAATTTTTGGTTATTGGATATCGAATTTTTAGTTATCCAGCGTAATTGTAAGTGTATGACAAATTATTACAATAAAACATATGAAAAACATTCAATAATTTTTTCTTTATTTTCATCAAAATGCATAAACAAACCAAAAAGATTTTTATAAAATAAATTTAATGTTTCTTACAAATTCTTGTAATTTACATAATTTTTTCTTAAGTAACCGAGTTTCTTACATAACAATCCAGATTGAGACCAATGTTTAGGCATCTGATTCAGTTGTCTCATAAATATTTATCTAATGGTAAAATTGAATTATTTAACTGGAAAAAATTTAGATCTCGATATAAAAAAACAAAGGCCGCATCCTAGTCTGGTGTGGCTTCTGATATTAGAGGTTCAACAATTGAATGATACACAGCGCAGTTTTAACCATATGTGTGACCTTTGAGAAATTTATCTTTATAATGTACGGTATTTTATATAGAATTAAATTCTTTTAGCAATTCAACAAATAAGATATAAACCTGAAATATTAAACCAGTGTTTCCAAACAAATGTCTGCTTTATTACTATTGTATATCAATTTTATGTGTAATATGATATTGATGATTAATTGATTTCACTTGGGTAGTGAGAATTATTATTTTAAAATGTTATGAGGAGCAGGAGGCTTGGGTAACTTAGCGAGAATTAATAAAACTAGGGAATTATGACTTCGGGAAACGTAAATGTTGATTGATGGTCCGATATCGCTACCAATGATTCATAGTAGAAGCAATCTGAAATTATAATCAATCTGTATAACTGTTATGGGGAGTAGCCTTTATATCGCTCTCTCTTTCTCTTAATTAGCATATTTAACAACTCTCATATTTGTTTCAATTTATGAAACATGTTTTCTTACATTTTTATTAACTGCATACAATTACTAAATATAGAAAAACATATTTTTGTTTGATATATTGGAAAATAAAACAAATTGTTTGTTGTTGGATTTCTCTACTTCTTCTTCGTCTTCGTCTTCGTCTTCTTCTTTTTGATTACTTTAACTATTATCAATTTCAAATTTCTTTAACAAAAATCGGAGTTCAGCATTTTGACGACGTAGAAAAACGCATTTGGTATCATAGATGCGCCTCAATTGAAGCAATTTGAGATAATGAAAGAGTCCATGCTCGACGCGACACCAAAAGTTATATTTATTTTCGGGTATGGCAGTAAGAAAAATATCCCAAAATTTTTCAATTATCTTATTGGTCATTTTAATGTAATTATCGCTTTTTCCTTGAATTGGGCATAATTCATCATCCCTTTCCAAACCATAAACTGCCATAGCATGTCTAACCAAAGTGGGTTCCATAACCTGAATATGATTTGGACAAACGAATTTCTCTTCTTTTTCATCGGTATCAATGACTTTGGATTTGCGATGTCGTGATTTACGACGATTTATTACCACACTCAAATTATGTGGAATTTTTGATATAGATGGAAAATAACCGTGAACATGGGCATCACGGTACATTATCTCAACCGAAGATTCACGAGTTTTCTCAGGCTGACAATTCGGACAGTAAGTGTAACGTTCGAAGACTGCCGTCAATGCCAACATATCGTCAACATTATTAACACGTAAACAATTACAAATATTTTCCAAACGGATAAATTCATTTGGATTATCACCGTAGGTTTCTAATAATTGCAACATACGTTTCTCAAGTAGGAAATCACCACGTTCGGCTAAACGCCGGAAGATGTTACGCATCGTACGCATTTGAGCCTTTGTCACATGTTTGAAATTTCCATAAACAATTTCACGTGGCTGTGGCTTTCTGCAGGTATCATCATAGGGGCGATTTATATTGGTTATACCGAGATCGGGTCGCTCGTACGGCAAGAGCAAATGTTGAGTATACATCATTTCGTCCATTTCCAAAACCCAATTGACATTCGCCATAAGTTCATTGAAATTCATATCCCAAATTCTATCGAATTTCCTCTTGTTTCCTATACGCATTGAACGTGAATTCTTGCGCATCTCACCAATTTCATGGTGCAACAGTTTGATTTCAGCTTCCAGAGTGCTTATGGCATGCGCACTACTTGCTGTACGATCCCGAATCTCATGACGTAGATCGGCAATTTCAACATATAAGGCAGCGACCATACGTTTCTGTTGATTGACAATGAGAGTATTCTCTTCGTTACGCTTCTGAAAGACTTGATAATTATAATCGAGTTTCTCGGAATTCATGAGGACAGAATCTTTGGTAGCGCGTAACTCCAATTCCAATTGTTCACAGTCTTTATCTAAACGTACGCGTGTGTCCTTAACCAATTCCTCTTGTTGATCCACTACATCTTTGATTATTTCAATATAGAGATCATCATGTTCCCGCATTTCATCCAGTCTACTATAGAAATTGTGATTCATCAAATTGAAGTAATGGTGCCATTTCTCATTGGCATTTATCGCGAATATTCGACGCTCATCTTCAGTTGTACTCTCCAATAGAGTTATATGATGTTTATATGCCGATTTCAGAAGCTCAACTTGATGATCAATCCTTTCGACCAAACAACTCATGTCATTCGTTTGACGTATCCGCTCAATATCAAATTGTTCATTCAGACGTTTTATATCATTCTGACAACGCTCAATCATTGCATCCTTACTTTTTGATATTTGATCGATGCGCTTCTTTTGCTCTTCGATTTGCTCCCATAAGGCGAAAGGTTCATTTATATCTTCCAGGCCTCTCCAACGATTTTCGATGTCTTTAAATATTGCCGTCGTATCTTTTTTTTCGCGTTTTATATCCCTCGCTAGATGATCGCTTCTCTGTTTCTCATCCTTACGCCTATCATACTCATGCCGATCACTGGCTACACGGATATTTGTGACCAATTCCTCACCGAACTGCAATAACTCCGTTAAGCGTTTTTCACTAACAAACAACTGACGATCAATACTATCCATTTTCTTCTGTGCCCTAGACGAGATTGGCTTCGGATTATTCACGAGCATTTCACGTGCACGCAATATTGATTTGAATGCGCGATCATCCAGATCCTTAACATATTTCTTGCAACGTCTTCCCTTTTTCTTGGAATGAAAAGCTTCAATGCGTTCCCCATGTGATGGCCATGTATCACCGCTTGATTCTGACTCCTCCTCGACTTCTTCATATTTGGCCTGAATAATACTGGTATCAGTATAGCTCACCGACTTTGTCGTTCCATCGCCACTTTTGCGTGTGGTCTTCTCTTCATTATCGCCTTCGCCTTCCTCTTCTCTTTCCATTGTTCAAGTAGATATAAAAAATATAAAATCCAAAAATTCTTGAAAAAAAATCCTTAAGATGTCAGCAGCACTTTCTACTATGTGCGTATGTGGGTGTGTGCGTGTGTGTGTGCTTGTGTGTATTATTTCTTCTTTTATTTTCACTAAATCACACAAAATATATTTATTCAATAGATAATAGTTTTTGGAATTTTTTACGTTTTTTTTTTCTGTTAGTTGTCTCTGTATCGATTCTATTTCGACTGCCTAACTGACTGACTGCCTGACAGAATATCTGACAATTGTTAAGTTATTATTATTTTCTTACTTGGGTTACTTCGATGGAAACTGGAAACTTTTTTCCCCATATTTTGTTTATTTCTGTTGTCATAGAAACTTTGTTTGTTTTGTGTGTGTGTGTGTGTATTTTGTAAAATTACTATTCAATGAGGGTTGATTAATGTATTGCGATTCTTGCAAATGGTCTGAAATTGAATTCTACATTTTAATCAATTCTGAAGAATAGAGATCTCAAATAAATATTCTATGTAACTAGGCCCTTGACCAACCTTAGAACAGGAGGCGCTTGACCTACCATAGTCCGAACAGAACGGATGTTCCAGACGTCAATTGTGGTAAAAATATATTTTAATATATTGTGAAACTAGGAGACATTCCAATCCACATGTGTAATTCTTACTCGACCCGAAGGTGATAGTTACTTAAAGAAGAAGATTTAATAGAACTTTATAAAATAAAAAAGCTATAAACAATATTTCTGTCTTTTGGAAAGTTTTACCGTTCTATATAACAATAGATAGATGCATACTTATGTGTCCAATCAATTATTTATTTAATTTCATTTATTTGTCAATATTAATTTCTATCTAATTTTCTTTTATTTATCTATTTAATGTCTCAATTTGGATCATCATTATCATCATCGATGAACATCTATGGTTCATCCAATAATTTGGCCTTTCAACAAAATATACAATGTTAGGCGAATGGTGAAAAACAAATTCCATATTCAGATGCCTGGGATTTGGCAATGGCAATTGGGGCAAAATACATAGAGACTTCGTCAGCAACACAGGTAAGTTTAGTTAAAAGTGCTCGTATACATTTGTATAAGTATTTAAATGCAAATTAGTTTACCAAAAGCTTAAGCCTTCATTAAAATTGTCATTATAGAAAATATATAAGTCTTATAGAAGTGTGTAGCTATGTCGGTGCGCTCTACGAAAAGAAAACACATGTTAAATATTAATTTACAAAAGTTTCTGTGAAATCGTTCAAATCGCGTTATGTCAATTAATTAATTAATTTTTTGTTTGTGAACCGATTGGAATGAAATGAACGTTATATGTTTCAGGAAGCTTACCTCAAAACATCTGTAAAAACCGCATTAAAGTCGCTTAAGCCGTTTTTGAGATTAAAGTGCACAAACAGAAAAGCTTTTACAATACATATATAGATAGATAGATTACCAGAGAAAAAAGTTTCAGAATACTTTAACCAAATGAAGCTTATATTTACAATATTTACAATTGATTTGTTAAAAATATCAAACTCTTAAGAAGCTTGAGATTGCATTTCTAATGTACTCTTATTTAATAAGATCATTTAAATATGCTTCTCTTCTCAGTGTTGGTGGGATTTCTCTAAACTACAGACAAGCAATGGGAAACTAAATTACAATACAGTAAACCAGAAAGAAGGTAATCTTCGACTATGCCCAAGATGTAATACTCTTCACGCAGTCCCTAGCATACGTTTTTTGTATGGGAGGTATACAATCCAATAATTCTAGGATCTTGAAATTTACATGGTTAATCAATATGAATCAGAAACTTATTGTGTCTAAATTTCAAGATGATAGCATAAAAAGCAAAAAAGTTTTGCTAATAAAAATATGAATTTTTGTAGGGTGCTTGTATGGGAGGTACTCCTTCTCATAGTTCAAGAGTCTTGAAATTTTAGTTGCTAATGTACATGAGTTCAATACTTTTAGTTTTCAAATTTCATTTCAATAGCACAAAAAACAAAAAAGTTTTTCTAAGAAGAACTTTAATTTAAATGGCGGGTTTGTATGGGACGTACCCCTCCTGGTAGAACAAGGATCATGAAATTGACATGGGTGGTGGATATGGTCCAGAAACTTTTAATATCTTAATTTCAATTCGATCGAAATATAAATATAAATAAAAGTTTTTTGACATTGGGGCTTGTGTGTGGGGTCCGATTCGACACGTCCGACAAATGTATTATCCAAAGTAAAAAGAAACCTATGTACAAAATTTCAGCTCTCTAGCTCAAAAACTGAGGGCCTAGTTCGCGTACAGACGGATAGACTGATAGACGGCCAGACTGATAGACGGACATGACTAAATCACAAATATATATATATATATATATATATATATATATATATCTATAGCTTATGCGATGTCTCCTTCTGTGTATTACAAACAATTTCCAAACGATAGACTCAACTTAAATTTATTGAAGTATATAAAATAATTTTCATAAACATACCTACGGTTTGGATTTGACAGACAATAAATTTTTGCAATTTACGGAGAGAATGCTGTGAGTGAACACTGAACCCAAGAGTGGTTGGATCCATTCCGTTCCAGAAATTTCGATATCTGATAGAACAGTCAATGAAAAATCTGATGAAATTTTGAAATTGGTAGAGCAAGACCGACATGCAGGATTTCAGGAAATAGCAGAGGCACTAAATATCAACCACATGACAGTTTGTAATCATATAAAGAGAGCAGGGTATGATCGATGTTTGGATACCATTTTGAAATTTGATTGACCGAATTACCGCAATGCAACGAAATCGAATCATTTTTGAAATGAATCATTACGGGCAATAAAAAATGGATTAAATGCAAGAATAGCCAAAAGCAAATGATTAGATCAAAAGCTGGGTGAGCCTCCAAAAATGATTTCAATGTTTGGATTGATGACAAACAAAACAGTTTTTGGTGGGATTGGAAGGGAACTCAAATAGAACATATAGCAGGGAAGTAAAAGGTAGCTCAGAGAATTATGTGCATAAGTATACTGCAAATGTATTTTAATCTTCTATGATATTTTCCACAAAATTTCCATTTCAATTTCTCACAATTAGCCTCAACGTTCCATGTGTGTGCATAAGCAAATTAAAAAAAAAAACAACTGTTCAGAACTCAAGAATGCCACTGTGGACGCCAAATCAGAACTCACAAAATTTAACTCACTGCAGAAAGGCTATTACGAGCCGCTTCAGCTTCCTGAATGGAACAACAGAAAAGTAGTTCGGTTCTATCATATGCCCATGTCATGCCGCCACACACACATTTGATCATTTGCAACAAATTGACGAAACTTGGTTGGGTAGTTTTGATGCCATCAACGTATAGACCAGTCATTGAATCGTCGAACTACCACTTGTTTCGTTGTCTGTAAAACTCTCTTAATGGTAAAAAATTGGGCAATCGTTGGTTACCATGGGCATCATCAAACAATCTAAGGTTGGCAGATAAGTCTATGGTTGTGTGTAGTAGTGAACAAGTATTAAAAAGAAGGGATTGAATGATTACATACTTGCATACATATGTCTTTATTCATTTGAACGATTAAGTTAGGTTGTTTACTCTTGTAACTACACTCGTTTTGTAGACCACTCAAGTACTAACTAAACAATATATCCATATGCATATGTGCGTCTGTGTGTGTGTGTGTATCTGATAGGCTTACTAAAGTACAAAAAGTAAGAGTCCAAAAAGCTAATGTTTCTACATAGTATTTGGTTACAATGCATGTGGTAGGAAGGAAGGAAGGAAGGAAGGAAGAAAGGAAAGAAAAAAGGACACAAGGAAGGAATGCAAATGTTTAAAATCTTTCAGCTTAGTAAAATTAATTTCGAACAATGTTAGATTTCAAAAGCTAAAACTCAAGTTAATCTAAAGAAGAATTACAAACGCTCATGTTCCTAAAAAGAAAGCAGAGAGAGAGAAAAAAAGATGAAAAAAAAAAACATGAAAATTAAAATAAAAGCAAAGAAATGGCAATGGAATACTGAGCTGAAGATAGAAAGATACATATTGTATACAGATGGATGATATCCTTTTATCTATCGTCGTCTTCTTGTTCTATCTGACTGACTGACTTGTTTTGTGACTGTGTCTCTGTGTCTGTCCCAATGTCTGTCTGACTGTCTGTCCGTCCGACTGTCTGTCTTTCTGTGGGTATTTGTGTATATTTTGCAACACCTCAAAGTCTCTTGTACTCTACTTGTAACTGTACTGTGATGTACTGTGATGTGCTGTGCTGTGCTGTGCTGTGCTATGCTGTGCTGTGGTACTTCCCCAAAGAGCTGCGAGCTGCGTGCGAATAAAAATCCACAAAAAGGAAAAATATAATAAAAAGGAAGAAAAACACATTTATATTTTCTTTTTTCTTCACTTTTAAAGCAAAATCCGATTTACCGTAACACTCATATAGCTCTGAGACTGAGAGTTCATGAAGTCGTTTTGGTTTTTTTTTTTTTTTTTTTTTTTTTTTTTGGGCTGAGTGTACATTCACAAATACAGATACAATCACATGTACTTACTGTGTGTCTGTTGGTTTGTCTCATTTGAAAGTTAATGCGACATTTACCAATGTTGGTGGCCGCCAGAAGCAACCACGAGTAGCAGTAGCAGTAGCACTGCCACCAACAACACCACCGACAACAACAATAATCATCATAATTGTGCGACTTTTGGGATATACAAATGTGTACACTTAATCACACACACACAAACACAAACACACACACACACACTGACACACACACATTCATCCTCCATCTCAATACCATTCTCTTGACACTTTGAAAGTCAGTTTTGTGTGTGTGTGTTTTTGTTTTTTTTTTGCTTTTTACGTTTGTTCTTCGTGGAAAAGAAGCAAGCAATTCTATTATGATGTTTTTATTTTCTAAGGAAAGAGAAATTTAAGCACCTGGTAAATATTATCCATGCCCAGCTTTGGTGCTTCCCTTCCCAATTCGCCTGAACCACCATGCAACTCAATCCATAAGTTAAAAGCGTTGTATTCCCAAAAGGCTTCATCATCAAGCTTAACAAGAAAAAACTTAACAAATTAAAAAAGTTTCCTTCTTATTTTCTATTTCTTTTTTTTTTTTTTCCATAAAATTTCTTGTTAAAAAACGATTTGCTGCAAGCATAACAAATAATCTTAGAGACAAGAGTAGAGTAGAGTGTAGTGTGTATGACTGTAAGACCCACGTGATAATATTGCAACGTCAATGTGCATTCAACACACGACACTTTGTCATAATCATTTTGATTAGGAATTTCATATTTTATTTTATTTTATTTTATTTATATAAATACTAACACAATAAGGACGATAACAAGCGCATGTTTCTGATTGATTGCGTTTATGTGTTTTGCTTTTCCTTTTCCTTTTTGTATTCCTGGAAATTGTTTTTCCTTTTTCTGTTTTCTGTTTTCTGTTTTCTTGATTCTACTTAATAACGTAAGTAAAGCATGTTGTATAAGAACGAATGCAACGAGCAGCCCCAAACAAAAGTCACCTGCACACCGAAAGCAAACAAAGAACAACAATAAATGTTTACCGAGAAATTATTAATTTGCTGCAGGAAATTTCTTGACTTATCATTCCCTCGTAAGCCAAATGCTGCTTAGTAATTCCATGTATTCATGGAAGAAAATGTTGTTCTTTTCCTGAAAGACGATTCATTCAAAGTATGCATAATATGATGTCTTCAAAAGAATTGCATAGAATAAAGCTGAGAAAATAATTGCGCAGTAAAAATATAAGCAAATGATTGTCAGAAGGATCCACGTTTGATGAATAAACTGCAAACCGTAGCATACGTATTCCAATGAAAAGATTATAACATTCCCCTGATGTCTTCAGCTCTTCATCTCTTTATGTATCACTTGTTTAGTTTTGCTTTAATTTCTAGTCATATTTCTCTTACTTCACCAAGCAACAAATGCTCAGCATTGCTTTCATTATCAAGGATTTCTTTTCCAGCTCTAAGAACTAAGTATTTATTTTGAGAAATACTATTCTTCTATCATAGATCAACATTTTTACCATAGTATATCAGAAGAAAAATTCTTGCTTGCTGTCCTTGGGCGAGATTATTAGAGCTAAGTATCTGACATAGTGGGCGGCAAACGGTATCTTCATTAGCCATTGTCAATGTCATTTCATTGTCAATTTATGAAATCTTATTCTTAATAAAAAGCTCTTGCCATAGTGGAATCTTAATATTTTAACCAATTTTATAGTGTTTATATAAGTGTTGAGTTTAGAGAACCAAGTGTCCAAGTTTAAAATATTGTTTTGCTTTCATGTTGATGACTTCACAAAGCCAATTCATTTTTATTCGTTAGCATATTTCTTTTCAATGATAAACATATTGAATAATGAGACCAATAAGAAGCATTTGCAAAGCAATGAAATGTCATTGAATTCTTGTGCACGCTGATTTCAACGATACAAAAATTGTGATTTTAATATCATTGACAGTGGAAGACTTTGAAGATATCGAAATGCAAATGATAGAAATGTCACTCAACAAGCTGTTAGCGATTGCCTGATAGCCATGGAAAAGATACAAAAGTTTAGAATATCAATTCCATACGAATTGAATGAACGACAGATAGAAAAGCGAAAAAATTGTGTGTGTGAAATGCTTTTTCAATGCCACGAAAGAAATGGATTTTTGCATCTTCTTATTATTATTATCAGAGAACTGCAGTCTGTATTTATTTGATTTGTGACTGTTGGTCTGACACACTCAATATTCACAGAAAATTGCATCTTTAGTTTTTAGTAATGTTCATGAATACGATATATTGCCTATCTTGTTGTGACTGGCAATCAAAAATTGATATAACATATTTTTTTTTTTTTTTGTATATTTTTATGCGCACAAGGAGGTTAAAATCTTTCAAATGATACTCATGATCACAAGTTATATCGGATTCCATTAGACTGCCGATTAAAAAAACCCCCTATCGCATCAAAACCCATTAATCCCTACGGTACCACCAAAGTATACCTTTCTTAGGGAGGAATTGTTGGCTTAATTAAGGCAACGCCACTGTTTGCTCGTACATTCGAGCGAACCTCTTTATATTGGCAATTTCTGTAGAAAAGAAAGTCCAATCGTCCACCGAAGTTGTCATGCGCCTTACAATCTCCTGTGAGCTGCAAGGAGATCCGCGTATACATTCTTCCACGCTCCGCTTCTCATGAACAAGATGTTCCGGATCCTCCACGACTTCTCCACATAGATCACAAAAAAAAAAAAATCATCCAGCATTTTAAAAAAGACATGACAAAGTAATTATTAAGCATTAGGACAATGCTCCCATATATATTCGGTCAAACTGATCGAAAACACCATAACCGCCCATTGGTCGGGAACTCTTACACAATCAGATGTTTTCACACAAAGTTTGCTACTTCAAATAATCATTTGTTTTCATCGATTTGACACGCATTGGCTGAGCAGCATTTCACATCATTCGATAAAATGGAAGAATGACTTGGTCTGTAGATGTATATAAATGTATATAAATGTGGGATGAAATTTTCTTTTGGAATGACATCCATATAGTATGCCTGAAATATGGACTAAATGTCCACTAAAAAGCGACGACCAATATTTGAATTTCATAATATTTTGCAAATTTATTCCCTAAATTATTGTGTACTTTTTATAAAAAAAAAAAAAAAAAACATGACATTTTTTTCACTGGGTACATCAACAAATATGTGCATATGGTAGATATAGTAGTGTTGTAAGGGAACCTTGCCTCGGCCTTCGTAATTGCGGAACATCCGTAAGAAATCATACCTCTGCATCCACCTCTGCATATTTATACTCTTCACGTAGTGAATAGTATTATACCAAGTAAGTTTATCATTAAGTTTGAAATGCAAAGAAGGAGACTTCGTAGACCCAATGTAGTATATACAATATATTCTGATATATATATTCTTGATCAGTGTGACAAGACGTGTAGTTCTAGCCATGTCCGTCTATCTGTTTATCTGTCTGTCTATATGTATGCAAACTAATCACTCAGTTTTTGAGCTAGAGAGCTGCACGAAGCTTTCTTTTTACCAATGCCCAGTACATTTGTTGGAATCAGCCGAATCGGACTATCAGAAGGGGTACCTGCCATACAAGTCCTCTACTCAAATTCATCATCTTCTTCGAAATTTTTTTTTTGTTTTAATGCTATCGAACTGAAATTTACAAATTGGAAGTGTTTGGCCCACATACATTAGCCTCTAAAATTAGAAGACCCTCGGACTATTAGGAGGGGTACCTGCCATACAAGCCCTCTACTCAATTCTTATTAGAAAAACATTTGTGTTTTTTTTTTTGCTATTATATTGGAATTTGAACACAATAGATTTCTAAACCATATTCATTACCCAAGTAAATTTCAAGATCCTAGGATTACTGGATCGTATAGCTCCCATACAAAAAACGTATGCTAGGGGATGCGTGAAGAGTTTTTTTTTTTTTGTTTGTCTTTATTAACCCTCGGAGATCATGTTCTGCACTTCTGCCTCCGCTAAAATGTCTCCATTTCAACCCTAGTATTTAGTTAAATAATTTTATATGGGCATTACCTATAATTATTTCAATTTTGAAGAAATGCATTTGTTTATAAATTTGTGATGGAAACATTTATTATATTCTAGTAAAATAATTGCATTGTTCTATTATTTTACTGAAATTCTTTAATTTTTTTCCAATTTCAATTTCCATAGGATAAAGTCAAGGATGTATTTGATACCGCCATTTGGGAGGGTCTTGTGCCGACCACTTTACCACCAACTCCATCATTCTGGAGGAAATTATTTTGTTTGGCCTGAAGAAGAAGAAAAGAAAAATCTCTGAATCAATCGAATCTTAATAAAGATTGAATTCCTCGGTATTGTTGAGAGATATTATTATTATTATTATTATTATTATTATTATTATTATTAAATTACTCTAAAATGATTATTTGTTAATATATAAGAAGAAGAAAAGAGAAGTCTTTATCTAGATCTTTAAGCATATTTTTATTATTATTTTTTTTTTTTATGTTTTTCCAATGCAAGTTCCAATATACACATAAAGTTTTTATAATTATTATATTATTATTATTATTACAATAATTTTTATATATATTATTATTATTATAATTTTTTTTTTTTTTTTTTTTTTTTTTTGGTAGAGTGTAGTGCGCTTTAAAAAATTCCTTGCGCATAGACTGATTTTCTTTAAATGAAATACAATTATTTATATACATATAAACAAAAATTAAAATTTATCAGATACAAGAAAAAAATATGGTACATTCACATCTCCTCTTCAAGTTAGGAAATCAAAATATGCATGAGTGTTTTGTTTATTATTATTTTTTTTTTTTTTAATTTTTTGTATTTTGTTTTTATGATTATTGAATATGGTATTTTTTTTTTTTTTATATACACATATGTTATATTACGATATTTTATATGACTAATACAATAAAAAATACTTAGAATGGTAAGATGAAAAAGTTAAGTTTGTTGTCTCGCTAGAACAATTCCATTGTCAGAATGTCAGATCAGATCATTATATCCGATCTCTTGGAACATGGAGCCAATGTCCCGTGTAGAGTTTCTGCGAAGTTCAGGAAATACTCTGTTAAATTTGCTCTATAGCGATTGACTTGCATACAACAATTTTTATTACTGAATAATATTCTTATTTATACTAACATATTTTTGTATATGAAAATCGATTTCTTTCCTTCGATTTAATAAAGAATCATGAATGTATCTCATCTCATCTATTGTATTTTACTTAACTTTAACTTTGAAATGTTATGCATACAATCAGAAAATTTGTTAAAGATTGCGGGACTTAAGACTTTATAAAATTTTGTGTATTTCAAGAATCACAATATTGAAAAGAAAAAATTCATTCCATCCAATTATACAATATATAATATATTGATAGAATTAGGAATAAAAAGAAACAAAAAATAAAATAAAACAAAGAATATGAAATGAAATGAATGATAGGAAAAGATTCAGAAATACTTACATACTTATATTAATGTATATGTATATATATACTATATTATTACAATAAAATACAATATGATCTAATATTCTATTCTATAATTGATTTGTAATATAATATGTAAACGGAAAAACGAACACAAATAAATGAACGTTTTTTTTTGAATATGATCAATTTTGATTCTTATTTTGTATTGACATTTTTTTCTAGAAATTGATTTCTTAAAATGAAAATCTCTTCTAAAAGATATCTTAATTAACGTAACATGGTGCAACAGTAATGCATGCAATCCAATATTTTATTGTAGCTTTATGTTAAAGAAATTCAATTCCTTAAACTGTGATGGTAGTAAAAGTTCTTAAAGATGGAATTAAATCTATGCCTTGAAATCTAACTTCTAACATATGAATATGTTTTCAATGCTATTCCAAGTCTACATCACTATCCAGGACAATTGAAATGCGCTGATGTGATTATGATAACAGAATCAAGTGAATCTACCTGATGTTGTACTGTCTCTTAAGTATTTGAATAGATACTTTGAATCTTGAACATCATACCAGAACAGCAGTTTTAACTAAGAAGAGGGCATGGAATGCCATGGAATTCTCCCATCTATTGAATTTGAAGAAAATATATATTGTGTTGCTGTTCTTTTTAGATGTCCAACAAGTGTTTGACAGATGGAAAAACTATTCTGCTTCGTGGCAATACCCAATCGAATGTGGCTTAAGCAGCTCAGGAAACATTAGAAACACTTGGCTGGTAAGTTTTGCCACAACCTGGGTATTCAGCAGACCTAGCCCCTTCAGACTATTTATTTAAGTATATCGTTCGATGTATTATTATATTATATCTACTACCAAATTTCTTCCAAATCTGTTCTTCCATTTTTAATGTTTTTCTTTCAGTAGTCGGTTCAAATTTCTCAGTTGTTGGATCAGTTTTAAGAAGGTTAAACAATAATACTGTATGTTTTTACTTTTCCACAAAGTGATACTATGAAATAACTCAGAATGCACCTGAATTGAAAGCTTATCGAGAGGAGTCCAAGTTAGAAAACAAAATTCCAATTCAGTAAGTAAGGCAGTACTTAGTAATTCCATCATTGAGATACTACAAAGATAGTATCAGTATGTGACTCTATGGACAATAGCAAATTCTCCCTTGGTATATGAGTAATTTCGAATCCCCAAAGACCCCAAAGTACCATGAATTTAGAAAAATGTCTGATAGATACGAGTACAGCAATAAATTGTATAATCATACCAATAATTTAACAATGAATGTGCTAGAAAACTTTATAGATCTTAGCCTTCACAAAAGGTTTCATGAATTGTTTTCATTTTCCATATGCATATGTTAGATTATACTGAGATTAGTTCAAGATTCCGATTTTAAGTTATTTGCCTAGTTTTCTTTTGGTTCAATTCACTGGAGCCGCATCAATCTTGTGATGTACTTAGAATATTGTTGTGTTTCACTATTCTAACTAGATCCCATCAAATTTAAATGCAGAGAGAATTGCAACTTTAATTCGCTATTCTTTATACATACATACTTAGATACATAAATTGTAGTTCCCTGACTTAGTCTCTGCTTTACTTTTAGTTTTGCCAACAACTTCTAATTTGATAACTCAGCATTCATATGATTATTTATTTATACTCGTATGTAGTAGTTGCATATTTTTTGTTATGCTTTTTTATAAAAAAAAAAGGTTTTATTTCCAGTTAAATTGTTTCGCTATAAACTTGATATTGTTGTGATTATAGGAACAAAAGAACATCATGTCTCATCATCTCTGCCATGTTAAAGCAATGAAATAAAGCTAGAGATACCAAATGCATAGGCGCCTTTCCATGACCCCAAATCAAAATCCTACAAACCTCTTATAAACCAAAATACACAATATACATATGATCGAAAAAACTCAAGCGTGAAGCCCCGTAAAAAATTTGCTTGAACTAGAGCCCCCAGCAAATCATTATGCCCGTAATACTGAATACTAAATGAAAGTGAAGAAAACACCACTAACAAATTGTGTAGGCTTATAAATACTATATAACCATAGAAATATAGATAGATAGATAGATAGGCAGATAGATAGATAGATAGGCAGATAGATAGATAGATAGGCAGATAGATAGATAGATAGGCAGATAGATAGATTTGTGTATAAAACTAAAGTATTGCCATTGTTTAGATGCTCTAGGATTTGTACAATTCTCAGAGTCGTTTTGCTCTTTTTGTTGGTTATTTTCAATTTGAAATCAACAAAATTGAAATATTAATGCCAGTACGAGTAGAAGGCATAGGAATAGAAACAAGAGTATGGGTACCAGATGTTACAAACATATAGTTACGTATTGTATATGCTTAGATGGATAGAACAACAGAACTAAGAACTAACATAGTAGTACGTACGAAGTAAAGAGCCAAGTAACAACGATATACACTGACAGTCAAGTGCAATGCAAACACTAACGGATTGTCTAACTCGACTAAACTCTTGTTCACTTCTCTCTTCTACTACTACTACTACTACTATTACCACTAACTACTCAGACGAACTTGACAGTTTAGACTTTTAGACATGCAAACAGCAGCAAAACTGTATGTAACAACTTCTATAATGGTGATGGTGATGGTGATGGTGATGGTGATGATGATGATGATGGTGATGATGATGATGATGGTGATGATGGTGATGATGATGAAGATGGTGATATGTTGACGACAAGCAATAAGAACAAAAACAATATCACCATTATCATCGTCTCCATCTTCAAGTCTTCTAAAATAAATACAAGATACCAGAGTGAGTACCAAACGCCTCCCCTAGGACAGTAAGCCAGCCTGGCTGACTACTATTGTATATACCAACCAACCAAACCAAACATCATCGAAGCAACGCATGAACCATGAGTAGATTGTCATGAAGAGTAACTATGAGGAGATTACTATGAGAGGGTTACTACGAGAGAGTTTCTATGAGGAGAAGGAGCAGTAACTATGAGGTGGCACCATGAGTGGCTTGGATGAGTTGTCATTTGGCCAGCAGCGTGTTTAACAATATTTGTTGATTTGTTAATAATCTTTTATCAACACTAGTATTCTAGTAGTGCTTGCTTTCTGTTTTCTAAATTTCTGCAAATGCTTTACATGCAGTTTACTGCCTCCTGGCTTTTCTCTGTGTCTGTGTGCGTGTGTCTTTTTGTATCTGTTTTGAAGATGTGTGTAGATTTCGTAGATTTGTGTAGTAGGATTTTTGCACTCAATTTAACTTAAAAATGCTACTTTAAAACAATTTCTTACACATCCCAACTATGTATCTTAAGTTACGAAAGAAACTTTTTGTCCTTTCATTGAATGGAATTTCATAGGATTTAACATGAAACATGAAAACATGTAAAAAAAAAACAAAATAAATGTGAGCGAGTAGAAACTAAAATTCAACTTCATTTGAACTAATGAATTTAGTTTAAAATGTTATGTGATATGTTAAGTTGATGATTATTAAAAGGAAATTTCTCATTTGACTCCATTTAGGGTACAGGAAATTTCTAAATTGAGGCAATACAATAAGCTTGTAAGCTCTAAGGATGTCAATATAATTAGCAACAATGGATGCTGATAAATACAAGTAGTGAGCCAGTGGCTACTTATTTTGATAGATGTTTGGCCAACAAATTTGGTAAACAAAATTCAAAGCCTGAAAATCTATTCAAGTTATATAAATATATGCTTAGAAGAAGGAAGTTATTTCCCAAAGAGCAGCTTCATGACAATGCGAATTCTCACACATCTCGTCAAACAAGTGAATTTTTGAGCAAAACAAAACATCGAATTGATAATTTCTCATCCTCCGTACAGTCCTGATTTTCCAAGCAATGACTTCTTCTTGTTCCCGAATATCAATGTGATCAAAGATTTATGAGCACCAAAAAAAAAAAAAACAGTTGAAGCGTTTAAAAACCATGTTTTCGAAGTGTCTCAAGAGGAATGGCAAAAATGCTATGCCAATGCAAAAGTGCTTTGATCATCATGGTGAATATTTTGAGAACACTACAAAACCTTTTTTCCTTTTATAATGTTTGTTATTATTTGCTATTCCCAACATATAAATAAACATACCCCATGTATAACAAAAAATCAAAACAATACATGTTACGTATACGTATACTTAATTCTTTAAAATTATATTGACACCGTTCTGGTCATGCAACTTTGGGCAATGCAAGCAATTGATAAATTGTTGTAAAATATTTTATTAACGCCCCCTTCCTACATATACCTTCTGTATAAAAAGTACCCGGAAAGGAATCGGTAAATTTTTATTTTGGTAAGTTGGTAGCACCTTCCTTTATTTCCAATCCAAATTTGAGCGTGATCTGTCAACTAGTGTGTTTATAATAGCTTGGGTAAGGACATCAACATTGCAGTCTTTATATTAATGAAGAAATACCATAGTCAAGGTGATGAAGAAGTACTTTGAATGACTGAGGAAACAGTAGCAATAATTTAACTAAAAATTCCCTTCACAGAAATTATAGATGGTTAAAAAGTCATCATATCCCTTGACTTACCAAATAGATTTTAAGTTTATATACATATGAAAAATTTGGGACATTTAATGTACAATTTATGTAATAAAGGGTGGGTTCCATTGGTCCGATTTTGAACTACTTTGCAATAATGACGCTTTCAACTAACGCATCATAAATTGTTGTCTTCAGTTTAGTTTTTACCTTCTAATAATAAGTTTTTCATGGGCAAAACATTGTGAAAATTGTTAAGAAAAACAAAAAGAAAAAAAAATATCTTTTCTGACAAAGTACATTTTTATCTCAGCGGCTACGTGAATAAACAAAATTCCATAATTTAAGGAACAGAAAATCCACATGTCATCATACAGAAGCCAATGTATTCAGATTGAGTCACTGAGTGATACGGATTTTGGAGTGGTGACCCTTTTTTTCCTTTTCAAAAATGGATAAGGTCGCTTCATGACTTTTTCAATGGTGAATGCTCTTGAGACATGACAACTATCTTTGTGTGAAAAGAATTGGAAGATATCAATCTCAGTGACCTATAATTTTAATAAGCGCCGTCTTGCTATACCGCCGGTCCTAGCAATAACATTCTGCGATTTGCAGGGCTCCCTGCGATGTGATATTGTCTAAATTGACCAGGAACCAATGGACGAAATGCTTGATAATTGATGTTCCAGGTTGGCCTACTGCAGCGCCATTGGCAGTCAATGTTTGAATGAAATCATTTTTCCTATATAATCGGAAGAATCAATCTACCAAGCAAAGTGCAATTGTTTGAATTAAAATTAGTGTTTGTCCATTTATGGTCGACCTTTTTTCGATCTTTCAGTTGGACTCATTCATTTAATCTCTTGAAATAACAACAAAACCATCTATCTATTAGTACTAAAACATTTTCCTTTTACCCATGTGAAATAAATTTGAAATGATCTTCTGTACTTTTTGTATTCTTATGATGAAAAGATTAACCACTCCCGGACAGAATCTTTAGCCGATTTCTGCCTTAATGAACTTTACATTCTAGGGTGCTGGGTTCACTCATTGAAGGTTCCCTCGTTTCAAGTGTATATGTAGTCTTTAGTGACAATTTACTTTACCCAGAAACAAACTGTAGCCTTCAATTTTCCGATTTTCGCCTTAATGAACTTTACATTCTTGGGTGCTGGGTTCACTCGGTGAAGATTGTTTCTATGTTCTTTTATATGAACTTTATAGAATGTATAGGATATGAATCTATATTTCTTTTGTTATTGATTATGAATGCTAGACTAACTGTTTGCTATACTCATTATTGTATTATGGTTGATAAATAATTAGATAATTTATTTGGATATTTTGAGGTTGAAACTTAAAGAAGGAAAGAACATTTTATTTTATAATATAAGTACTTAGTAAAACAATATAAATGTATCATATATATCCATTTCCCCAATAGCAATAGCGTTCCGTTTATTAGTTCATACTAGATATATGGAAAAAGATTATACATTAAATATGTAGTAAGATTCAAATGCTACTATTTCTCTTCGATAAACATTTTTAATGATTTTTTTTGTGTGGAAAATATGATCCCAAAAAGGTTTGGCATTCGGAACAATAATGATTTCCAGTGCGACAACTTCTCATACAATATGGTAGGAAGCAAGCAACACAACACCAACTAAAGATTTAAGAGATTATTAAAGTAATCGATTATTGGATCAAATGATAATAGACTCACCCTAGGCAACAAAGTCCTATGGCGCAAAGGTGTGTACGTGTATTGGGTGTATAAGTCATTTGTGTAATATTTTGTGCCCCGCATGCTGGACAAGCAATATTACAAGGATTTGGACCAAGTTTTGGTTGTGGCGACAGCGAAATTGCTTGGAAGTTGTAAGCTGTAATAGAAAAATGGAAAATCATTAGATGAATTCCTTTTCATTGGATATACATTTTATTAACCGCTTGAAGAGATACGCGGCTCCCTATGGTTAGATGCGAGACGTCCAAAATATAATCCTGCCGGTTCCGGTTGTTCCATGATTACGGGCAAAGGTGCTTGGAAATTCCTGGGTGATTCTGTATTGACACCAAGAGAAGAATGTGGTAAAGCTGTTGCCACATCTCTATTCTCTTTATGCAGGTCTCTATAATTCATACTGTCATCATATGATGGTGGAGTTTCAATGGGTAAACCCATGCTTTCACTAGCTGCATTACGCTCATGCGAACGAAGTGCAAATAAATTAGCTTCTATATCACTAAAAAGTATATCATGTTTTTGCTGGTCCATATTCCTTTTTTTCTTTCTACACAACTATTCGAATATCCACAAACAGCTCGAACACACGATTTCGTTAGACTTCACAAATTGAACTGATCGATCTGCCTTTAGTTCTTAACCACGAAACCTTCTCCTACTTCATTAAATTTGTTTCAATGCAATTAACAACAAGCAACTGTTTTTCCTTAATGTTTACGATTTTTTCTTATTCCACTTTATCTCTTTTATATGTTCTATAAAATTGTCTAAATGTCGTTAAATTAACAAAACCAAAACTTAAAGCAAACCCAAATGACTAAGTGAATGAAGAATATCTGTTCTTAGCAGCTGTTAATTGCCTACAAAAGCTGGATTTTTTTTGAGAAAAAAAATAAAAAAAAAAAAAAAAAAACAATCATCATCTTCGTCTTCGTCTTTGTCTCAGGTGTTCCATAAGAAATATTGCAAAGGTTGCAATTTGTAATATAAAAACAATATGCTTGATTTTCTTTTAATGAGTCCAATTACAATCTTTATGGGCATATATTAATTAGCACGATGGTGAGACACAGACACAATACAAGTGTGACTGGAAACAATTGTTTATATGATTTCACAAGTAATCATAGATCTGTGACATAAAAACTTATGACATTGTATGCTATATGTGTATGAAAATAGGCGGAAATGTCTCAAATGTAACATTTGGATATGTGAGATTTATAACTATAACTATAACTGGAATAATATCTATCCATTAATTCATTTATTGATCTAACCAACTTTTCCAATTGCTTTTTCTTATTCATCCATTCAGTTTTCTCTTCAACCTATTGAGTTAACTAACACATTAGTTAATTTTGAACTAAGGAAATGAAGAACTTGACTTGATTTTTATTCAAGAACTATATCTTCTAGTAATCATAGATCTATGGTATACATACATTTTTATACTCACACATAAAGACCACATAAAGTGTATATATATATATTTGTAATCAGCTCGATGAGACGAGTTGAGGTTTCAATGAACCATGTCGATTGAGAAAGTAGAATGGGACACCTTATATACTGTGTGAAACACTTTGGCTTGGAACATCAGTATAATCTTAATATTGGTGGCCCCAGTGGAGGCCCATAACTTAATGTCATAGGTCCATATTAGCCTTGAAATCGACTTAGGTCTGAGTAATCAGCACTTGAGCTTAAGGTTGAGCTGGGTCCCCTTGTTGAACTAGTATTTTCCCCAGTTGATTGCTCTATACAGAGTTGGCCCTAGAGGACGTGGGGAACAAGTTGCCATTAAGACTAACACTAGGGCAGTAAGGCAGACTAAATCAAATCGGTTCAGTCAGTTACACTGATTACCTCAATATGTATTATTTGAGATCTTAGCATAATATGTTCTAAAGGGCTTTTCCAATAAGAGGTGTTATTTTGATATGCAAAGAAAAATAGCATTTTTAAGAGGAAGGTATGCCGTAAATTATGGAAAAGAACTACCACGACCACGCTTAGAGGACCATATTCTTTTCATGAAATTTTCCATAACCACATCGCAAAGTGTTTGTCCTATGTTCTCAATAGCCTTACGAATTTCAACTTTGAGGTCTTGCATTGAAGCTGAGCTATTGGCGTGGCCTCACTTTCGAAACACACCAGACCATAAACCGCACCAAACAGTCACACGTTGAGGATGGAGAGGCTTTTCAACAATAACTCTTGGGTTTTCCCAGCCCCAAATGCTACTATTTTTCTTTTTCACGTAGCCACCAAGTGGGAAATGGGTCTCATCAGTCAAGATGATTTTTCAATGCAATTCCGGAACATTTCTATGCATTTCAATGACCCAATCAGCAAAGAGAGACGATGTTCTTGATGATCGGCCGGCTTGAGTTCTTGTGTTTACTGAACTTTAAAAGCCCAAGTCTTTGTGCAATTTACGGTGTAATGACGTTTGTGGAATCCCCAATTCCAAAGAACGATGAGGAATAGACAAACCTGGGAACAAGTTAAGTCATTTAGTTCACTCTATGAAATGTGAAAGTTCATTGCATTTTGCCATTTAAATCTCCAAAATGGGGTTCAATTTCTATTCTATGGATAGCAAAATTCAGCATAGAAATATGAAAAATCAAATATAAAAAACAAGAACAACTCACTTATAGCATATTTAGTAAAGTATAAGCATTGATAAGACCCAGTTGTATTTATTTTTTTGTCTTTTATTTTTCGATTTCATCAAAAAAAAAACACAAAAAACAACAACTTTAAGTTGAAGTTATTGAAGTTTCTTATTTACCATCTTTGCGTCAGTTGGATTTTTATGAGTTCATATTGTATACAAAATAAGAATATTAACATCCTCTTACCCTCATCTCTTTTTTTTTTTATAATATTTTGAGTGAAACACATAATTTTGTTCATTTTGTTTGCTATATTTTGTTTTGAATGCTTGAGAATTGAAGCAGATACAAATGAATTAATGTCGCAATGTGACTGTAGTAATATTTAGAAAAAAAATATTGAATCTAAAACACAACTGTGACTGACTCTGAACCTCCAATACTACTTGAGACAAGAGCGGATGCTACTTTATACACATGACCTTTTATTTTACACAGCAAACACATGAAGTGCAAAAAAAAATAAATAATAATAAGAAAACAAACATAGGAATTGCTTCTAAACAATCAAATCTTTATTACACTAAAATATTAAGATTCCCGAGTTAAAATTATACATAATAGACTGACTTATGTTTGAGTTTGATCCATGATTAGCAAAATATTAACTCTTTTTTTCCTTTGCAAATCAAACATTTTCTTGGATGCCAGCAAAGCATATGCAGTTTCAATCCATGTAGTCCAGCAAATCACGAGCTCCAACTAATGATTAATTTATAAATAGTCTTGTACTTTTACGTTGTGTTAAAATAAATTTAATATTTTCGGAATTCCTACTAAAATCAACAAAAAAAGAAAAAAATCGGATTCCTGACAATTAAACAATAAACACACATATAAACTAAATAATAATTTTTCGATTCCAATAAAATAATGAATAAAACAAACAAAAAAAAAAATTAACGGGATTTCATTACGTGAGCAAAATAAGAACACTTTTCGTCAGTGTGCCGGAAGCTGATGCAATTCCATTCCTTAACAGGAGCTACAGCATTGAGTGATGAGTTAATCCGAACCAAAATGATATATTCTATTATGGCTTTTAAATTTATAATCTTGAATCTTTATGATACATTTAAATATAAATAAGGAAAAAACAAAAAACAAACGTAAAACTGAATAGAGAAGAACAAGTCAAAAATGAATTTAAAAGATGTTATGAACAAAACAAGATAACCCATTCAAATCCTTATTAGACAAAACTTAAAAGATTTTCGAATTAAAATTCCAAATAATAAACAACAAATATTAATAATGGATCAAGCAAATCAAAAAAACAAATAATATTTTGTAAACAAACGTTTCAATTATTTCGTCTAACAAATTCCATATAAAGGCACTTATAGAAGGAAACTTTTAAAATCATATCAAATATTTTGAGATTTTATTATTATATTATTAGATTCTAAAAATCAGATGAACTGCCTTTTGTTTTTTGTTAAAAATAAATAATAAAAATTTATTTATTTGGGATTTTTTATATAAGAGAAATTTAAATATAAAAAAGGTAAATTAAAGAAAGCATTCAATCCTAGCATTCGCATTCTGGCTGCCAATAAAGCTGTATAAGGCAATAGATGAATAGAATGGAACCACCATTCTACAC